>PVMI01040600.1:0-27559 GCA_008528875.1 Aulacorthum solani | reverse complement strand
TAGACGTAAAATAATATTTCGTTGAGTACCTATATAAAATGCTTATTAAACAATATTTTAATATACTACTGACCTATCTATTTTCAATAAACTTACATCAACTATGTATTATATCACATCTTGAATATCGCAAGAAGTGAACTTTCTTGTTTATAATCTTGCAAAGCAGTTTTCGAAATTTCATTACCTATAATACTACTACCTATAGTTTATCTAAAATTTATACGTCGACCGTTTTCCATAGACTTTACCAGACGTACAAGGACAACAGATACGTGTACATGCTGATGGAGGCTTGTCTGGGAGGCGAAGTGTGGACGCTCCTCCGGGACCGGAGGTGTTTCGACGACAACGCCGCGTGTTTCGTGATCGCATGCGTTGTGGAGGCACTGGACTATTTGCACGGAGCCGACGTTGTCTACAGGGACCTGAAGCCGGAAAACCTGTTGCTCGACCAGCAGGGTTTTGTGAAACTGGTCGGTTTTGAAATCAAATATATAATGTTGCCATTTAACACTAAGTTGCACTAACCCAGTAATCTGTATGGGCCTTCAGGGAGGTTCATAATCACTATGTCGAGTAAATCTCGAAATAATATACTTGAATCCAACAAATAAAAATAATAAATATATAGGTACTTATATAATATTGTTAGAACCATCAATATTATAATATAATCAGTAAACAGACTAACCAGAATGCAACTACACTGCCAAAATTTTATTATATTCAACTTCGCGACGTCATAGCATTGAGTTGGTAGATACACGATTACGTTTTCACGACCACATTTCGGAAAGCCAAGGAAACTAAAAAGTGTTTTACACAACACGAACCGATATGAGGAGTTGAACCTCTTCTTCTCTTCAAAGTCCTTATTTTATATTAGGTGCATACTCATGGAGCACTATTCCATAACTATATTTCCGCGTCGCGTACCTACCGCATGGGACGTTTTTCGTGGTTTAAGTAATCTGGACTTGGTACATTACTATGTATTATGTTTTGATAATGGTTACGGTTATATTACATGAGGTATTGGTAAACGCTGTAAACGCACGTCGTTTGATTTCGAATATTTCAACTTCACGGTAACCTGTCGTATCGATTGGTCGATAAAATGAATTGACCAATCAGGGAGTACCTACCATTTTAGTATTTCACATGCAAGAAGTGTAAAGGCGCATTCACAGCTACGTCGTGTGTATAGCGTCGTGTTGATCAAATCGCATTATGATTGGACATTCATTTTTTAGGATCATGTACAGTAACCAAGTATACCAAGAATTGACTGCAGCTCAACTTTTAAACCATATTGGTTACCAGTTACAACCATATAGTTACCACTCCCTCGCATGACACGACACACGACGTAGCTGTGAACCCGGCTTAATGTCACGGAGCGTACTCTATAAAATCTGTGTGGTTACTGGTTAAAATGTTTACCGTGTATACACATAATATAGTATACCAATTATTCAACGACATCGCCTTGTGGTTAGGTGGTTTTGTATGACCTAATGAATTCGTTGCATATGAACAAAATCGTTTAACGTAGTCACTATATGACTATAATAATATGTGGTCGACGTGTAACAATATTTTTCACTAAAAACCATGCAATTCTTGTCAAATCTGAAAAGTGAAAACATTCGCCAAGAAGTTACTATAAATTGATAATCCCACTTTTTTGAATTTTTTTTTCATTTTGGCGTACACCAAATTTTTTTAATTTTATATTTTTATAATCAAATACAAGGGGAGATAAGTGTTGAAATTTAAAGAAGTGGTATGATCGATCATGATATCTAGTGTAGACTAGCTTTCTTACGAAACAATATTTATTTTTTATCACATCAATAATTTTATCGGTGCAAATACCGATAGATATGTTTTCGTAAACAAATTTGTGGTACAGAATTCCTGCAGGAGGATGCCCACGTGTGTTGTCTCCGTCATACAAACGTACGACAAGGCAATTTTGTATTCAGCAGTTCTAATTTTGTGTTAGTGACCTTAATTAATATAGAGTGAATTGACTTATTATCAAACTTAATAGTCAGAGCATTATAGATATCATCAGTCTTTTCACATGGGTGTTTTTTAAGATATTATAATTACCAACCAAGTTATGAGCATAAAAATACCGGTGAAAATCAAAGAAAATATGTTCTTAAAGTTTGAAAAAAGTTAAATTCAGTATATTATAAAAATGTTGCTACACAGAATTGGAAATTCTCTTAAGAAATGTGGGTATGTTTTACCTTTTTAAGACGGAGGTACACATGCGGTTATGGAATCTTTTTGATATTGTTATTTGTTACGGTGCGTGAAATAATTGCATATTTTTTTTTTTTTTTTTTATTCCAAACGAAACTTCCTCATACAATTATTATTATTTATTATGCACAACATAATTAAGAATTTTCTCATTCGTCGACAGGTGGATTTCGGCTTTGCAAAAAGGCTACAGCCACGAGGCAAGAAAACATGGACGTTTTGCGGCACACCCGAATACGTGGCCCCAGAAGTTGTGCTGAATAAGGGCCACGACCGGGCCGTTGACTTTTGGGCTCTGGGAATACTCGTGTATGAGCTGCTGGCCGGAATGTGAGTACGACTTGTCCGCGCATTACACCATCCCTACAGATAGGTAACTGTTAAGTTAGGAAACTATAACCGAACCGACAAGAACCTCTGTAATGGTACCGGAACCTATATTAAATTGTTGTAAAAACCTATATTTAGATGTGGTTGGTTTTTACGGGTTTTTTGTTTGTTTTAATAATAACCTACCATTAAATTTTTTTAACTAACAGTTAAAGATATAGATCCAGTTATAGATCCGGGAACATAATTTTAAATTACATAAAAATGTATTCAAATATTCAGTGTAATAATTATAGGACTTTAGTTTAAAAAACATATTTTGATGTGTTTATTATGTTTTATGATTACTGAGTATGCTCCAAAAATATCAAAAAGACGTGTGACCTTAAACGCTAATCATCTACAAAAACACTAGTAAAAAAAAAATTGAATTGAAAAAGTAACTTATAAAAAGTATGAAATGGACAAGTGATGAAAAAATACCCATAAAAATATAACAAGTAAGAACTAAAAGTGAACAGAAAAACATAGTAGGATATGGGATATGATTAGATTAAAAAATTACATAAGAAAATAGGTATCATATAAGTGAAATTTTTAATTATACATAGAACAACTTCACATAAGAATCAACCCACATAGGTGACTTTTTTTTGTTATTAGTTAGTATATATTAGTTAAACAAGTATCTACATTATTTACGATCTAGGCGTCTTGGAAGATTACCAGAAATCTCATTATTTGATAAGCTCTGGATCAAGGAGTATAAAGTAAGAGGGAAAGATTAAAATTAAATTACATTTTTATATGATGGTAAAATATATTATTAAATCTGTAAATTCATAAAATATGACAATGACAAAAAAAATTATAATTAATTGCCCAAAAAAATAGAAGTCATAAAATAGAACAAAAGTGTAATAATCACTAATTTTTTAGATCTCAAAGCAAATTGTAACCTTATTATGCTTCCTACATTAATTGTTGATATATTATTACAATTTAATATACAAACGTTTGTAAATCTTTTCCTCTACAATTATTTTTTATTTTACCCGTAACTTACATCAATTTCACATATTACTATAATAAACATTTGGAACGAAAAATTCTCAAATAAGGAGAACGTTTTATTATACATTTATGTTTTATTTAAAAAGTATACCCAGCATCCCAAGATTGTAAAAAACTGTTTTTAAGACTTATAAATTATTATTACATTAGTTGAATAGTTTTTAATTTTTTATTTTTAGTGCTAGAAAATAACAACGTCCTACCTCCCCATCTATTCACGTTACTGATGTATCTTCATAGGTGATAGGTTGCTGAAGAATAATGTATAATATATAATGTTTTTCGTCGGTTTACAGACCTCCTTTTAGCGGGAAAGATCCAATGGACATCTATAACGCAATATTGAAAGGCATCGGAGCTGTCAACTTTCCGAGACAAATGAACAAAATGACTCAAGGTCTCGTAAAACAGTTGTGTCGAGGCGATCCGACGGAAAGGATAGGCTATCAAAAGGGTGGTATACAAGACATCAGACGGCATGAGTGAGTGGACTGTTTAGAAACAAAAAAAAACTTTTTTGCTTCAGTTGTAAATCTACTTTAAAAAAAGTATGGATGGGAATTGTGTAAAAAAAGTCCGAGGAAAAAAGGCCTCCAAAAACAATCATGAAAAAAATTTTTTAAATAAATATGTAACATAATATATTGGGTTATTGATTATAATTTATAATTGCTATAAATTGTTTTATATTGATTCATTAGGTAGTTGATGACGTAATATAGAACCTACAGTCAAAAACATCAGTCTTCAATATACCTACTACATTTATACAAAAATTACACAACCATAAAAAAAATAATAATATAATAAGTCAAAACAAAATAAGAGCTATAGTACCTGTAAATTATAATATTAGTTCGTTGCTCAAGTTTAATGCATACACACCAATGGACCTATTTTTTTTTATTGTTATTCATCTTAATAACATCAGTTACTAGGCCATTAGTTATTCTTATTAGTATTATTATCTATATTACGAGTATGTACTATTAAGTATTATTGTATCAAACTTTTTCGAAATAAAATAATCGACGAAATATTTTAAAAATACAAAATAGTGCTATTGTATGGCACTCGCGTGGGCTTTTTTTCTGTTCGTTTCTTTTCCTTGGGCTTTTTTTGCTTACATGGTTGCCGTAGATAGGTGGCTAGATTCTGAGAACACTGACTAGAATTTGCCTCCCTCTATTTTTATTTTTATCATTTCACCCACAGATGGTTCAAAGGTTTCGACTGGACCGGTTTGAGGAACAAGAGCATAATTCCACCCATCGTACCCCATGTAAGTCTGCAGCTGCAGCAACGGTTAAGCACCATGTGGCCGAGTAGCTTACGTATCCGATACATTTCTTATATTTCTTATGATGGTTTTTTCGTGTTTTTAATCTTATACAGATCAACAATCCGCTAGATTCATCGAATTTTGACATTTATCCTGAAGACGGAGATGTGCCACCCGACGAATCATCAGGCTGGGACTCAGAATTTTGATGCAGTCGGCAAAAGCTTGAAGCAATTAAATACCTCCGCCAAATCAATCGCCGACTGCTGCAAGACTCTATATAATATTATCAATGTTAATATTACTACTATTATAATTATTATCATTGAAATCGAAAATTAACACAAAGTAGGTATTCATTGTCCAGACTCTAGACTTTGTTGTGGGAACCAACACCTTTCACAATTCCCTAAGATGAAAAAAAGCAATATATAATTTCGTATGTAACGCTCACACACAGTGTGTTCAACATAATCTCATTTTAACTTCACTGTTTAATGAATATTTTTGTTAAGACTTTATTTTTAATTATCAAATGACAGTCGAGCACCCAATTGTCTTCCAAACAATAAATAATTTATCAACAAAAAAAATACGTGTGTACTAGCTGGGTACTACACAATAATTACAATAATATTTTTTATCTTTATGTATAAATATATATTATATAATATATATATAAATAATTTAGAATATCATTATGCACGAATAAATTAATCAAATAGAATTTAGTATTTAATCTTTGTATACAAATGAAAAATGGACAAGAAAAAAAACAAAAATGAATTAAATTAAATAAATCCTAAGGTATAAATAATAACAACAAATTAGATGTAAAAAAGGTCACGAACCAGTTGTAAAATGTAAACAACGCAAATACAATATTTAGGTGGATACATATAGGTCTAATTTCAAAAAAGAAAAGAAAAATGGCTTAACCATTTTATAAATCAAGTAAGCACTTGATACAAACATAATTAAGCAGTTAAGCTTGGTTAGAATAGTTAAATATAGTTTTCTACAAAAATAAAGAAAAGAAAAAACAATCAGCATTAATTTTTTTTTTAAATCTTGTGCATTAGCAAAAAAAGTTTAATTTATGAGTAAAATAGCTCATAATATTAGCTTACATTTTTGTTATGCGATCCTAATAATTGGACATAAATTACCTAATTACTTAACAGCCCATTTGTTACAGAATTTTCTCGTCAACTACTTCAGACACATCACTGTCATAACTATTTGAAGCAGCTTTGCCTATAAAAATATTTTGAATAATTTTCTGTGCTTTAAAGAGTTTAATATTAAGTTTACTTTTATCAGTTTTGTCAGATTGCTCAATTGGGCTTGGTGGGGGTGTGTTTACTTTGAATGATACTCCATTGGATGTCTTTGAATCATACTCTTTAACTTCAGCAGCATATTTATCATCTGTTAAGCATTAATAAATGTTAACATGTAAAGAAAAATAATATCAATAAATCGTTCAAAAACTTACCCAGAATTTTGGGTTTAACCATAACCTTATCAACTACCATCTGTTTGTTCAGAGCATTTATTAACTCCTCATCAACATTTATGGGTTGATTAATATTATTTGATTCTACTTGTTTAACCTTCTATTAACAAAATATTTTTATTAATTAATAAAAAATAAAAAAATGTAAGCAATTAATATTAAATACTTTATGATTAGAAATAGAAGTTTTTCGACCAAGAGATCCATCTCTGGACGGCCCTAATTCCTCTTTTAGAGAATCAAACCCAGACTGATCTAATTGTACTTTTGCTACAGCTTTTTCCATGTCATCAGTTACAATCTCAATATTGTGTATGCACAAATTCACTATATCTTCGCGATTGATCGTTCGCAATGCTTTTTCTAATGAATTCCCAGTGGCTTGCTGTCCAAAAGTTTGTAACCACAACCTTAGCATGACCATAGCCTGCCGTTGGGTGTTACCAGGATATTCTGATTGGATAATACTGATGTCTGATTGAAGAATCCCTAGTTCAGCTGCTAAAGATGGCCAATTATCACCCAGCATGTTTGAAATATCTGACAAACGGATATCTGCTCTACGTATAGTGTCAATTTGTTCTGTAAAATAATTATTATTATTTTTAGTGTATAATATATTTGTGTAGTAAAAATGTAGTTAAGTAACATACCGAAACCATTATCATAAAAATTGTAACTTCGATCAAGGCTTAATAAATCCGATTCAGATTTGGTAGTTACATTAACAATATCTTCAGGAATGGTCACGTTCAGTACACATAAAGGTGTTTGAGCAGGGTCACCTCGATTTACTTTAGGCTCACGCATGAACAGAATCCGTGCAACATTAGTATCTTCCAGGTCACGAATGCGAACAGTAAATGGTAGACGATTTTCACGGAAAGCAGTGAAATTTAATTCCAGTTGTTCACCAGTTTTAAATATAGGTACTAGATTGCCAGCAAACTCCACAAATATATTTTTGTTTTGTAGGACTTCGACATCTCTGCTTTTGGCTACTTCCACAAAGTGCTCTTGGTTTTCTAATGTTTTTTCTTCTTTATCATCTGTCATACAAAATACTCTAAGACGTGCCTCCATGACATCTGTTCTTTTAGCAAACACTACAAACCTAAAAAGCAATAATAAAATAGATAAAATAAACATTAAATGAGTTTGTTGTTATATTATTTACTTTGCCATGAATGGAACATAGTTAGCTTCAATAAAAAGTTGTGTAGCAATGTTTTTGACTTGACTAACGTTTCTACAGTCTATCAACCAAAACCTTGCAGATAAAGTTGTTGTAAACGTTACACAATCCTTGACAAAAGTTAATGGTGTTCCTCCAGTAACATCATCCCACTGGGCTTTAGACTGGCCGCCTATATGTATGTAATATTTGGTTTTAAGTCCAATCAACTAGAGAATACAACTTGTAGGTAGGTGATTACTAACCTGACATACTGCAAAGCAATCTCAATGTAGGAGCATCGCCTGAATACTGGTTTATCATTCCTTTAGTAGTGGCTTGTGG
This sequence comes from Aulacorthum solani, assembly GCA_008528875.1. Taxonomy (NCBI): domain Eukaryota; kingdom Metazoa; phylum Arthropoda; class Insecta; order Hemiptera; family Aphididae; genus Aulacorthum; species Aulacorthum solani. The sequence continues at coordinate 19,555 of PVMI01040600.1, read as the reverse complement.
CAAAGGAATAGTCAGAGTAATTGCTTTATGAAACTTCCTTCTGCGAGGTTCGATGGTAACGACAGGAGACACCGCGACACGGTTACCAAACAATTTTGCTACCAATTCGACAGGAATAGGTTGAGCCTAAATAATTGCAATAAAAAATAAACATTATGATCATGAGGAATTATCAATTTATCATACCTGCAAGCCGACTTTTATGCGTTTTGTTAATGCATTGGTTGGAAATAATGCTTGCACCTGTGGTACAACGGTAGAAGACATAACTCCACCTTCTGGACCAACAGGATGTATTTCTTGACGTAATCTTGAAACAATGGCAAAATATTGAGGAAAATCTAATGTCAGGATTCGTTCTATACGACTAGTTCTGAGATCTTCAATCTGCCTGAGTTCTTCTCCTTCAAAGCTATCATTAAGAACCTCTTGTACAGCTTCTTCATTAGCTTCTAAACTATGCTCCTTCCAGGTGGTTCCATTTTCTGACCTTAACACAACTAGCTCTCTTTCTCTTCCTCGCAATGATGCAAAATGAGGTACTTCAATGATGACAGGTCTGTTTAAAATTTAAAATTAAAACAATATTAGGTACAACAGTGAATAATTTGAAGTATAGAATTATAATTCAATGAATACCCCAAAAATTTAGCTCCTGCTGGGCCAAGTTCAAGTATTCTACTGGCTAATGCTTCTCCTTCCATCAAAGGTGGAGGATTAACCATTTTGTCTCTTCGCAAATATCGACATGTGACTCGCATAGGACTTGGTGCCTTTCGTGGTGGAATAATCACTCTTACACCAGATTGTCGGCATCCTCGCATTGCTCCTCCACGAGCATCCACCAAAAAACTAACTAAGAAACTAAAATTAAAATAAAAAAATTAATATTATCTTTAAAAAATGAATGTACAAAAATAAATAAAACAGTGCACTAGAAAATTAAGATATAATGTGCTAATTTAAGTCAGTACGATTATTAGGTATATCATACGATCAACTCATGCCCTAAATGATTCAAACATGCCAAAAAAATCAAACATTAAAAATGTCAGTAACATTTTAAGGGAACTATTTGTATTTTAAAACAAATTCTATTATAGCAACAATAAAATACACAAACTCTATCTATAGAGTACATAGTAATTGTGTACTTTATTTAACTTACTTTTTCCAGCGGCTTTTTCTGTACAAATGCCAATGCCGTTCAAATTTTAAGTTAAAAACATAAAATTTAAAATTAGTGCTGTTATTTACATTGTCATATAAACAGAAAAATTTCAAAATTCAATTTTATTTATAAAAAAGTTTATAAATAAACTTTTAGCTTACACAATGTAACTTAACATTAATTATTATTTATTAGTTAATAATATTATAGTACATAACTATTTATAACTGATTATTTAGATATTATATTTACAATTAATGATAAAGTATAAGATAAAATATACAAAGTTAATATTTTAGAACTGTATAACACAATTATAATAAATATAATCAGACTATACATGAGAGTAATGGTAAAATTTATGATTATTAATAATAGTAAATCTAAATTAAATTACAATAGAATCTACTCATGCAGTGATGTTAGAGTAGTATTATTGAAACTAAAAAATAAATCAGTACACTACTGTGTTACCTCACCATTCAAAATTCCTAAACTTTATGTGAAAATATAATCAACAAAAATGCTAAATAGGTGTTTTCAAATATGAGTTTGTTAATATAAGATAATTGGTACATATCTATTATAGAGCACAAAACATAATGTTTAAATTTGTACATAGCACGCACACCTATAGTATGGCATTAAGAGCACAGCAAAATAGTGTTAGAATTTTAAAATAAATGTAATATAAAAAAATATAAATAGAGCATTAATGAAAAATGAGTAAGAAAGAAACAAAAGATTAAAATGATGTATCAAGTTAGTGTTTGTTGTGTTTCATTCAAAAACATTCACTCAGTCTACCTTTCGCGCCACATTCCAGTAGTATTTCCACGAGGGCCGAGCATTGCCAACGATCTCTCAAGTCTATCCAACCTGTCGGTATAAAATGCAAATGGGTTTTCTCCAATGCACAAGATGCACATAAATAATAATGCATTCTCGTACACAAATTAACATATAATAGTTATTGTACATATATAATTACATAGGTAGTTATTACTATTAAGCTACTTATAAACAACATATTGTCATGCCTTAAAATTAAAATATGTATTTTACACAATTTTTCGTAATATTTTATTTAATTAAACTTAATTATTTGTTGTAGAATCATAGAACGATAAAATATTTGTAGTCTTGTGATTCATCATATTTTTAAAAAATTAGAATTTCACTATTTTGATTTTTGATTTTTATTTTTAATTGGTCTTGAACCCGGCAATTATGGTCATTAGCTATTTAATGGTTACGGTTTTTTGTGGGTTGGAACGGCAACTTGTGTAAGTATGTATGTCAAGGTTTTTATCACTAAGAACCTGAGTGGTCACCCATCCCAGATCTAGTGGCAGAGGACAGTACATACTCTCAAATACGTTGCGTGACTGATTTCAGCAACTGCGCCAAGCTAAGCCACTAATTTCATTATTAATGTAAAAACTAATTTACAATGTTAAATTTTAGATTCTGAGTAGAGAAATGAATTTACTTATTAATTTTTTTGTATTTTAGTCTAAAATCACTTTTAGGAGTAGTAAAAATGTCTGGATTTTCAACTTAGTAGGTTGTTACAGGTAAAAAATTTAATAGAGTTTGTACTTTGAAAGATCCAAAATTAAAAACTAGCAGTACTTCTAAAAACACAACTATGGAAAAATAGGAATTTCTACACAAAACCAGTATTGAATTCCTTTCGATTTGTGTATGATTACATTTTTGTTGTTAGGTAAAAAAAGCTTGAACATTCAATAAAAGATTCTTCATACATTTTTATAACTGGGAATTAAAAATAAAAGTTTATCAAAAAACCATTAAAATTATATGAGTGTTTGAAGTTCAAATTTTGATGACATTGGATATTCAAACAAGTAATAACAATTTATCCTATAAAAATTGTTGATATCTTGTTGTAATTCTAAAAATGTTAATCGAAAAAACTGAAATATTTCACTTATATTTAAATTATTAATTTCTGTACACAACAAATTTTTCAAAATATTTATAGCAAATAAAAAAATTCCTTATGATAATTTAAACAATGAATATATAATAAAATATGCTCAGTAATAAAGGCTGACAGATCATTTCCATTCAGAAACGTTTTTTGTATGCAATGATACATCAATCTAATGACAATGAGTTCCCACAAGCACAGCGAGTTCCTCGGTGTTTTACTTTAGTTTATGACAATATTTTATCATAACAGCGTTTTAATTAGTTATTTTCAATTTTAAAAGTTAATAACATCAACTTTTATATAATAGTTTTGCAGGGTTGCATGAACAACCACTAAGCATTTAACGAATCAATAGTGAGCTAATGGTCTTTTAAACATGATTTAGTGGCCCATGATTGGTCAATTAAATTTATTAGACTGTTGAATTAATACATTTTTCATGCAACCCGGCACTTGTATGATTAGCATGTATAGTAAAATAAATATTACTTTACATGTACACATTTAAAAAATACATAATTTTTATAATTACAACCAAAGCTACATAACAATTATTATGTATTACTTATGAATAATTTCATCTTAAATTTAACTTATTTAATATACTGTCGTGCTCAGTGCTCAAATAATGCCATAAATTTAACCATAGGTGCAAAGTCCAGTGAAATAACTAATAAGCTTTATACAAAAGATAATTTGTAATTAAAACTAATGGAAAAGAAGTTCCATTGTTAAACATAAATATGTATAAAGACAAAATGTAATATATTTTGTATATTCATTGATTATACATCCCTAACATTTTATGAAGCCTTATTACCGTATAATTATTTTTTTTTTAACATTTAAAACTTACCCAATATTTACAGGCGAACGGCAGATGTCAATGTTGTCAGATAGTAAGCTACCTCCTGAGGGGTTGGGTGAATACTGGGGTGAAACATAATGTGCATTACTTACATACTCATTGGCAACTGTTGATAAAAAAAAATGGACACATCCATTAATTATAATAAAACATGAAAAGAAGTTAGTTAGATAAATTATAATATACATAAGTTTCATTTTATTGTTAATTACTAAAATTATTAATCAGAGTAAGTGATTGTAATAAATAACCTAATAAAGTTTATAAGGAAAAATTACAAACAAGATGTTAGGTTCTAAGATCACATTGCTTACCACCCTGGGAAAATACAGTACTATACCATTATAGTTTATGTTTATAAATAATAATTAATCAACTTATTAGAGATAACTAAATATTGAGGTTCCGCAAATTAATAAAAATGTTGTAAATTAAACCATTAAAATACTGAAAAACATAAATAATAAGTTAGAAAATTGTAAAAATTGTAAATTTACAAAAAAATATTTTTTAATACACTAATTAAAACTTTTGAACACATAAGCACATAAGGATTTGAGAAAAAAAATTAGTCCAAACAAAACTTACTGGCTGAATCATTAACTATATCTGTTTTCTCGTCCCTTGTAACATCTATTTTTAATGAATCATCTCCTAATGATTTCATATCATCCACTGTCATATAACGATATTGATGTTGATCATTCAACATTGGATCTTCATCTATCAAAAATTAATTAATTTATGAATATAATTACTACATCATTCATTGTATATAGACATAAATTCATATTATAAGAAATTAAATGAAAAACATATATTTATCAAAAAAAAAATTGTTTTTGATATGTTCTAAATTGTGGAAAATACTTGACATTCAGTATTGTTCACTCAAATCATTAATAAAATAATATGAACATATCAAATTCGAAACATTTTAAGTATAAAAACAAACAATAAATTATAAATACAAATCTAACACAACATATTGTAATGCATGTTGCAATTATTAATAAAACTGTAGGTGCTATGTTTATTTGTTCAGTATTTTATCTTATCTTGTAAATAACATGAACTTTAGTTCATTTAATACTAAATTTATGAAAAATATATTTTTTCTTATTGGAAAAATTTCATCAATTAGGTATTCAAAATAAACACTAGATAATTTTTCAAAATACATTGACGATTATGTTGTTTAGATGGATTATTCATAATATTATTTATAGATTTTTTGAAAACAAAACTGTTTTTGAAATGTTAAAATTATTCATATAAATTTGAAATTTTATACATATATTACTTTTGATGACTATTGTGTATGTTATAAATGTATGTACACATAGCATTATAATATAATAGTCTTCCCAAAGGTCCCTCCCACTCCGACAAAAAAAAAAATAAAATAAAAATATAGTAGTCAAATTGGGCATTTGAAAATAGTTGTATTCAAAATTCATATTTTTCATTGATTATTATTTATTACTTAAACAATATATTATATTAAAACATAAATAACTTATATTATAACTTGATAAGTAATTTATTTGTGATTACAAGTTGTCGATTAGTTGCAAAATACTAACGTTAGTTAAATGTTGTAAATAAAAAATGTCACTAAATTTGTCGATGTAAGAATAAATAATCATCTATAACACCTATGTGTTAAAAATGTATTGAATCTAATTGAATTAATTCTGTAAACAATAGTAATTATATGTAACAAAATAATAACAACCAAATCTAACTGAATCTAGCAGTCAGTTGATTGCAAAAAATGTTAAAAAATTATTTAATGCTTTGAAAATTAGTTACTTCATACTCAGTTAATAGCTCTACATTTTCTAATTGTAATAATAATCTAAAATATCAATGGATTTCAAGCTTCTTTGTTATTCGCCTACCTGATTATAGGTATTTAGAAAATAGTTACAAATATTATTATAATGAATCATTGAAAATAATCATAGTAATTAATTACACAATTTGATTTTTAAATAAGTAAATATGTTAAATTTTAATTGATATAATCTTGGATTTGAAAAATAATTATAAATTAGTCATTATTTTAAATATAGGTAATTTGTAATACACAGTATCACCACCAATTATTGCATAGTTTTAACCTAAATACTTATATCAATGCATAAAACAAAATTAATATGGTATAAGTAAATAAACATAAGAATAAAATAGCACTAACAACTTACATATAATACAACATTCATAATAGGTAAAATTGATTTTCATAAAATATTTTTATTTAAAACATAATGCCTCTTTAACTTAATACAGCAAAATTTTAACATGCAAGCATATTATAAGTAAAGTGGTTTAGAGTCACAGACCATGATAAATGTATTGTTCCCTAAACAAACACCTGTATAATCATGCTAACAATAATTTTAAACAACCACAACATAATGTCATTAAACATTTTTGTATTATATGCACACACCCTGATCCTTTATAGAGAGAACACAAATCACAATAAACATTTAATGACTGTAAATAAATTGTTATAAGGCCCTTATTTTATAACTTTAATAGCTTTTAATAATAAAATACTATCTGTTTGACTGTATAAATTTGAAAATTATTTTACTTCTTTATTAATTACAAATATAGTGTTAAATGAAACACTTAATTTATAATTTTAGATAATATATAAAGAGAAATATTTACATGAATTGATTTTTTACAATAAATTTAAATAATCAGTATTTAATATTATAAAAAAAATAATATAAATAATTAAATTCACAATTAGTTAAGGAAGTATAATTAATAGAGTATTGATTGTGGATTGATAGTATTTATCAAGACTCTTGTATTACATTTTTATGTAATGAAAGCTATTATAAGCAAACACGTAAGCAATGCAATATTAACACTGACAGCATCAAGCAACACATAAAATAGCATGAGAACATATTTTCCTATCTCTCGTTTTTCTATAGAACTTACGTAGTACGTTTCGACCTTGATAGTATGGAAGATAAATATGTTGCGCATGTGCCGGCTTGCCGTAATCGTTCATGATCACCGACAAGACATCATCACCACCTGTCTCAAATATGTGTCCCAAAAAAATAATAATGATAATAATTAACCCGATAAGCAAATCACCCAAGAGAAGCTCCACTTTATAACTTGATGTGTTCTTAAGACATCCCACCATTTAATTTTACAAATGCAGTTAGTAACAACAAAATATACAATATTTAGTTAGTCAAAGCTTAAATCTTTTCTACTGTACAAGAATTTTACGTTACCTCCTTCATCTTCAGAATCGGACATAAATGTTTCTTGCATTGACTCAGGAGCTATAACCTTGTATTTTTCTTCAATAGTGCTAGTGGTTGTAGTGGTTATAGTTGTTTCAGAAACTACTTTTAATGTTTCTACAACACTTATGTATCCTAATCTGTGAGCTATGTTTAATGGTGTTTGTCCTTGCTATATCATAATATCCAAACTTTCAATCACTTTTTATCGAAATTATTTAACACACAAATTATTTTACCATATTTTGAAGATTTGGAGATGCTTTGCTTTGAAGCAATAGAGTAATGACAACTGAATGGCCTTGCTGAGCAGCCTGGTGGAGAGCTGTATAGCCAGATGATGTTTGAACGTCTACCGCAGCACCTTTATCTAAGAGGAATCTCACCATATTGAGTTGACCGTAATGACTTGCTACATGTAAAGGTGTAAACCCGGTCTAGAAATATGATAAAATGATAAAATAAATATGAATAAAATACAATAAATGTAGTTTCCTTACCTTAGTTGTTGCATTAATATTTGCATTATTGTCAACTAATACACTTGCGACATTTACTTTATCTTCTTGAGCACAAAGATGTAAAGGTGTCAAACCATTCTTCAATGACAAATATAATAATGATTAATAAATTAAATATAAAAAAAAATTTTATTATCTAATGATAAACTCATCAGTCATACGATACCTTTGACTGCAGGTTGATTTCCGACTTGTGGTCCAATAACAGTACAGACATTTGCTCATGACCTTCCTGTGCACTCAGGTGTAACGGACTAAACCCAGCTTTAGACTCAGCATTAGCATCTGACTCGTTCATCAACAGTGTAGTGGCAACATCCAACTGGAATACAAGTGTTACACAGATATGCTCCACCACACAAAAAATATACAACAGTGCAATATAGTTACCTGATTCTTCTTAGCAGCTATATGCAACGGTGTGTAACCATTTTTAGCTGCCATGTGTGGTGATGCTCCATTATCAAGAAGTAAGAACACCGTATCCTGGTGGTTATAGTGACTAGCCACATGTAACGGTGTAACACCATTCTAATTTACAAATAAAATATAATCTAATTATCTAGAGAGAATTCTTTCATAATGCTTTATTTGAATGTCCAATATAAAATTGATTATTTATACAATATTTAATGTACATTTTTACATTAAAGGCATTAAAAAGAATAACCAATCCTAATTCTATAGAGTATAATTAATTTGTTTATTAGTTTTAGTTTCACTTTTAGTCAAATAAGTGTTAATAAACTAATTTAATAATGTTATATAACTCATTGTTCAGAGGTCTAAAAATTTAATTATAAATTTTAATAAAAGTGGACATCACACAAAAACTAAGTGCTTTTTATTTTTTCTATTTTATGCACTGTGTTGTATTATTATTAAATCATAACTTTCAAACAACAAAATTGTTAATAGTAAAAATAAAACAGAATCCAATGTTTTACAAAAATAACTTGAGACTTTTTTTTATTCAATATGATATGTTTAGTAATAAATCTTTTATTTACCATGTTATTGTCTTACCATAAAGCTACTTGGTGGATAAACTTAATCATTTATTTTAAAATCATTACACTGGTTGCTAATAACCAGTCAGTCAATGACATAAAAATATGATTTTTAAATTACAAATTCAAAGAGAACTCAGTTAACTATAATCTATATATTTAGAAATCAAGGAAGTTGCTCGGCAATATAGTAGATTTAATGTAAGACTATTTGAATAGGTCCACCGTTATCGATTTATTTGAATTAAATAATAAATCATTACACACACAATTGAATCATTGAGTAGTGATATAATTTTCTAAGATTAATACTTTTAGAATAATAATAAAATAATTAAAATTGTTTAATGATAAATTGTAATATATTGACATCTAATGTGGTCCAATGAAGCTATAATATTAACGAACAAATCTAAAGCACTTAAATTTAAATGGGAGGAAATTTCATGTTTCTAAAATAATATTGCCATAAACTAATTAACTTTATAACTATATAATTAAAGTTTTAATGCCAAAAAAAAATGAAGAATTCTTATTAAAGACATTTAATACATAAATAAGGTGGACAAGTGGATATTACTCAGCTGTATAGTAAGTATCGGGTAATTCTGTAATGGATTTGTAAATTATAGATAAATCATTGAATAAAAAAAAAGGACCATCAGCTTATATGACTAAGTATATTTTATGATATTTTTGTTATTAAAGTTTTAACTAGATCCAAATTGCTATCAGAAATCACCCTGAAAAATGAAAATCAAAGTATTATTTCGACTACTTATCTTTTATTGTGTATAGTGTATTCATACATAAGAAAATCACAACACATCGTTGTAAAATCAATACATTCACTACCTGCTCAGAATCTAAAATGTACTAAAAGAAATTAATCCATATCCCATATACCTATCTGATGATATTTATTATATAAGTTGATTCATTAAACTTTAAATGTTGTTTCTAAAGATTTTGCCAAATAATCAAATTTTTGCAGTATTATGATTTCTACTTTTTTATAGAATGATAAATTGCATTTTTATACAATATTACAATATCAATTTTAAGTTAAAATTATTAAAATATACATACTCTGCCTTGAGAATTGACCGGTGCCCCTTTTTCCAAAAGCATACTAGCCACTGCAATATTCCCATATTTTGCAGCTAAATGAAGAGGTGTAAACCCTTTTTTAGTAGTCGACACTAAAGAACTTCCACTTTCCAATAAAGCAGTTGCCACTTCGTCGTGTCCTTCCTTAGCTGCAATATGTAAAGGTGTATATAAATCGGTAGTTGTAGTGTCTACTGAAGCACCGTGTTGAAGGAGTAATGTAACAATCTGAGTATGACCAAGTCTACATGCAACATGAAATGGTGTTTGGCCATGTCTAGCTTTGGAATCCACTGTAGCTCCAGAACGCACCAAGACTCTCACAAGATCAGACTGGTTAGCTCTAGCAGCCAAATGCAAAGGACTTTCTCCACGGACTGTACTGGCATCTGGGTAAGCACCATGACTGACTAAAACAAGGGCGATATTCATACAGCCCATAAAACTGGCAACATGTAATGGTGTTAGGCCAGACTAAAAATAAAAATAACATAAATATATAAATATTTCTTATTACAAAAATATTCATAGTAAATAATAAATATTTAATAGCATTATTACAAAAATTCATACTTCTGTTGTTGCTTCAATAGATGCTCCGTGTTTTAGTAAAAGTTCAACAACTTTAATTCTATTTTTTTTGCAAGCTATATGAAGAGGTGTAAAACCATTTAATGCTCTAGCATCTGGATCAGCATGATAATCCAACAATGTTTTTGCTACTTTTACATGTCCACAATGAGCTGCTACATGTAAACTGGTAAGATAATCAACAGTGACATCATCCACAGGGACCTTATAAGTTAAAAGTACTTTAGCCGCATCCACATGATCTCCTTGAGCTGCCATATGCAAAGGGGCTAACCCATTCTAAAAAAATTATGTATCTAAGTTATTAGTCACTGCATATAATTTTAACAAATAAAAAAATAGTACCTTTGTTTTTAATGTTCTAGGAGTGTTGGTTTGTAATAAACGTTCAATAACGTGATCATGTCCAGACCTTGCTGCACAATGTAGTGGAGTAAGTCCATCTCTAGTCTTAGCTTCAATATTAGCACCCAATTGTATCAACAAATCAACCATATTTAATTTCCCCCATTTAGCAGCAACATGTAATGGTGTTATATTATGCTATTTATAAAAATATTAATTTTAGTTTTCAAACAAAAACGTGTCAAATTGATTTCATACCTTAGCAGTAAAATTTACATCTGCCCCTTTATGAACCAACATAGAAGCAACATTGTTATTACCATAGTGTGCTGCTATGTGTAATGGAGTAAATCCACTTTTAGAAGTGACATCAGGATTATGATCATTCTAAAATACATATTTAATTTATGTTCAATATGTCCATTAAGAGGACATCGCACCCGCATGTGTTGTCTCCGTCTTACACACGTACAACATAGCAAATTTCCGTTTACCAGTTTCAATAGTGTTCTGTTGGTTTTGGTATTAGAGTGAATTTATCTATTATAGAATTTAAAGGTAAGATTATTATCTAGGGCCTTACATAAGCTTTTATTGATATTATTTTTAAGTAAGTCATGATCATTTTCAAATGTATAGTTTCAAAAAGGTTAGGTGATAATATCAATAAAAGCTTAAGTGGAGCCCTAGATAATAATTTTACCTTTAAATTGTACAGTAAGTCAATTCACTTTAATATCATAACTGACTGCACTCTATTGAAACTGGTGATCAAAAATTTGGTATGTCGTAAGTGTGTAAGACAGAGACAACACATGTAACATCATCTTAAAATAGAATATGAAATCATGGAAATGGATTTTAACAATAAATGATAAAATATTATTAGTCTAAATCAGCAAACAAAAACTAATTTGCAAATATTAAAATATAACTAAAAAAATAAAAAACTAGTAGAAAAATACTTATGAAGTTTATCAAAACCTGTAGTAATAAGCTGGTAGCCTTGGTATCATCCTTCTTAGCAGCTATATGAAGAGCAGGTAATCTTACTTTGCCTTTAGTATCATTTTCCAATAATATAGCAACAACTTTATCATGACCTTGCTGCATGGCTACTGCTAAGGGTGAAAAGCCATCCTAAAAAACAATTATAATAGTTAGTTTATATGTTATTATACTTGAATCTACTAAATAGTAAATAGTAATGTCTACTTTCTATGTTTGTGTACCAACTAGATTTCAACTTAAATTAAAATCAAATGCTCTAGTCTTTAGTCACTTGATAATTATTTAAATTATTGAGAAGTAGTAAAATTACAGTATATTTAAACAATTTTAAATTACTCAATAATTTTTATATTTTAATCATTAATTTTCACTCAGAGCTTTAATACTAAATATCAAATATAAATATGTCTGTAACAATAACTGAATCAAATAATATTAATCCATTTCAAGTATTCAGTAAACACAGCTGTTCTTGAATATACTCAGTTGTTTTGGGTACTTAGGAACAACAAGTACTTGATACTACTATTCAAATTGTTAAAAAAAAAGTTCTTATGTAATTATCTCTTGTTATTTTATTAAAACAATACAATAGTTTAGTAACCTTGGATAAAGAAACTAATTTTAATATTTGTATTTAACACATGAATCCATAATTATTAAACAAAACTTTCATGGTCCAATTACTAAAAAGTTCAATTAAGAACATTTAGCCTATATTTTCAGGATAACTATACGTAATTTATTATTCAACACTAACAAGAGTAAATTGTTAAATGGGTCCAATTGTTAATAGAAACCTTGAACACAATCAACCTGGTCCTACCTACTATTTATTTATGAATGTCATTTAATTTTGTCTAAAGTAAATCTAAAATTATTATGTACACAATATAAACTTTAATATATTTCACCTCAGTTACTAAAAGTTGATTAGCACCATTTCTCAAAAGTAATTCAACAATGCTACAATGATTTTCTTGTGCAGCCATATAAAGTGGTGTAAAACCACTATGCGATTGTATATTTATAGATGCATTATTTTCCAATAACACTTTGACAATTTCTTCTTGGCCAGCTAAAATTGATTTTTAAATTAATTATTAAGTTACCTAGCTGTAGGTAAAGTAACATAATATCATGGTAGGTAAATTAAAACATTAAAATTATCACTAGCATGCACTTACCTAGTGATGCAATATGAAGTGCTGAATTTCCTTTTTTGGTTACTGAATTTACAGAACATCCTCTTTTTAATAAACATTTTACTATATCTACATGACCATCTTTTGCAGCTAAATGTAGTGCATTGAGTCCATTCTATATTCAACATATACAAAAAGATAACATACAAATACTAATTATGAAAGCTGTAAAAAGGAAGAAAGATACTCACAGTATTTGCTGTATTCACGTCAACACCAGTACTTTCAAGTAATTGTAAAACTTTTTCTAAATTTCCTGATCTTGCAGCTCTTAAATATGAAGTTGCAGGATCCACCTAGAACATATACATTAAAAATTATTGTAAATGTAAATAATAATGTATTGTTGTTAAATGTAGTACCTAAGTATATTTTTTCAATGGTAAATTACATAGATACCTAGCTTTAATTGGTTAAACAATTATTATTTACTTAGTTCAAGTGTACTCAGTTTAAGATAAATGATTTGGCAGAATTCAATGATCAACCATAAGGGGGAGGAGGCTAAGACAATTAAAATTGTCAGGTCCCCACCAAATCAAATTCTCATTTTCAAGTAAGTACCAAGTAATTATAATATCCTTCTGCTTTTCCTTAGTAAATGTGAAAAAAAAAATATTACATAATCATAAAAAATACTCTACCACAAGTATGTGTAATTGACACCCGTGGATTTTACCCTGATTGCATTAATATATATAAAATAGATAGGTATTGATTGAGAACGATGTCATTACTGTAAATAGTAATTTATGACAATAATTATAGTTTGGTGGTTTAAGGGGATTACGTATTTTTTAAATCAATAAAATAGAGGAAACCCAAAATATGTAAGCTATTTGCCGGAAGCAAATAAAAATTGCACTATAGTTAAATAATATAAGGTACATAGGAATTAAATTTTAAAAAAATTTAATTGAAAAGCCTAAAATTCAATAACTTAAAATGTACCAAATATAAGTTATTAAGTTAAGTTAAACTACATAACCAATTATAAATCTACACAAATACTAAATTGGATCATTAACTATCAAAATGTATGTTTAATTATATATTAACATTAGAGAATTTACAGAAAAACATATTTTGGAAGGAATTAATGTATAGTAAATGCAACAAATGGTCAAAACTTTTAATAGGTATTTACAAAATATATTTGCTCTTTTTAAGCTGAACATGTTTTCAAATTATCAAATTATCTTACTTTTATTTCGATTTATGTTAGTAACATTTTTGTTAGTCAGTTAAAAATCATGACAATTGAAATACAAGGTTCCCCTTATAAGTAATAGATATTAATATTCAGAATAACGATTTTTTTCTCTAACTATTTTACTTAATACTTATTTAGTTATAGGAACAAAATAAAATCCAAAATATATTAATTGAATAAAAAAATTTCAACATAACGTATATTATTATTATATATTTATGCATAATAATGGTATTTTCATAATATTTAGGCTAATTTATAAACTATTTATACCACAAAATCTATTCACACTATATTATGGAAAGACTCCGTCAATATAAATATAAATTAGTTTAATCATTAATAATTATAGATAGTATAATTTATTTATACTACTATATTACCATATATAATCAATGGTTTAATAAACCCAATTAAAAAAAAACTAATAATGATATAAATATGATTTAACATGAACAAATTCCTTTAAATGCTTGCAGATACACCTTCGAAACCTACCATACAGCAGAGCGAAATCCCCGTCATTAAGGCATAGCAAAGTTCAAAATACTATTAAAAGCTTGTAATTAGGTAGGGAGAGGAAACATCTATAGAAATCTATTTTTTAATCTAATTTACTGAATGCAAATTCGGTAAGTCATAAGACAGAGACAACTAGATAATCGCATGACACGTGTGGGTGTGACGTCCTCCACTTAAATATATTCAAGAATAAATTCTACCTATTTAATTTCACGGCGAAATATGAAAACAATATTATCTCTAACATTTTTTACTTATTTCTATAAATATCAAATGATTTAAGATGGCTAGATACGTAGTTTATGTCTATTGAAAAATAATTAATTATCAAGCTAATTTATAAAAAATCTCGAAACAGCACATTTTTGTATGCCTGCCAATATATTTTAACTGTAACGTCTGTACTTCAGCCTATACTGTATAGGCTCAACTTATACATCTTATACGTTAGTTTAGTCATTGTATCCTTCCTGATTAATATACATAATCAAAAGAAAAACACTTGTAATATCCGGAGAACTGGCATTCACGAATATACACAGAAACATATCTTAAAATTAGATTTTGATATCGCTGGTTTATATTAAATTAGGCATAACATCCGAATTTACTGAAGTCGCTAGCAAATGGAAATTGAATTTCACTAAATATTGAATTTAAAGCTATTTACATTAGGTATGTGCATACTATTCAATTAAATTGAATGAATTTATAATAACATTTTTTCAACTAAACAATAAAAAGTAATTAAAATGTAAACCGCAATCTAAAAAAATATTAAGTTTTTCAAAACGATTTGTACTTGTTTCAATATCATATATATTTTAAAACGTATGTAAACAAACAATTCTTTAGGACTAAAACTAAATTATTAACACAGTAGTTTAAATTAAACTAATTAATTTCATCCGAAAAAAAAGAAAAAGGTTGATTATAATCGCTTTGTACACTTTATAAGTACACGGGGTTGGCCATCAGGAAACTACAAGGGTGGAGAACTATTGAGCTGGTCGCGGACGCATCCATTGACCTAAATAAACTGGACTTTTATTCTCCGTTACAAACGGATAAAAAATAAAAAAGTCTATGTTAAGGTCTAACGCTGCATACGCTTAAAATAAATTATATTACATAATATAACACACACAGTTTGACGAATAGTTATTCATTAAAAAAAACAAACATGAAATATTAATTTTAATAATACTTTTAGCTAGAATGCTTACATTGAACACCTTTAGCTTCCAAACTGTGTAGGTGTCCCATTATCCTTGATCACAGAATATAGAAACTATAATAATTGTTAGAAATATTTTATCGTATATTCAGTAATATAATGTTTATACATGAACAGACGTCATCGCGTATTCAACATTTCAGCTAACCATGAATGCTTGACTACGATTTAAGATAATAAGAGAATAGGTATACACGCCGTCAAAACAATCTTCAAGAATTGTAGACTTAAAGATTATATTATCATACAATTGTACATAATATAAATATATAATCTATAAGACTATAATAAAACGTTAAAATATTGTTTGAACTGCATACAAATAAAATATAAGTATGTGTTACATTCTATACATCAGAGGTTCTTTTTTTCGCGTAAGCCATATTATTATGCACCTTAATTGCGGATCAGTCACGTTCCACTAACGACTTAAGTCAAACTATTCAAAATTATTAATAAATTACCTATGTTAAAGTATAAATTAAAATCATCTCAAACTACATTATATAAATGAAAAAAAAAGAATTATTTTCACGTAGGATATAAAACGTTCAAAATTAATTAATTATTAGTTATAAATGTTTTAATTCATATACAGTTTCAACATGAAATTGTACTATCATATATGTAAACATTCCATAGAGAATAATCTCTATACAATACGAAAATAAATTATGTACTAGTTAATACAGTGTTAATAATACTAGTATTTATTTTGTACCCAAACAAAAGTAACGAGGACATTAGTTTCGCATCACAATTTAGACTAAATGACATCATGTTTTTAATACAAAACATAAATCATTATGCTTATACTCTCAAATTAATATAATAATTTTATTTATTACAAGCAGATGTTGATGAAGGACTATTAAATAAAAATTTAAGTTCTGTAATTATACATACATATCAATTATATATATGCATGTACACATGATTTCGTCATTATTTTTTTATTTAATTAGGTTCTACAAATATTAAATAAATACCAAAAATAATAATCTGTTATTTATCAAATTAAATGATAAGTAGGTATGTCATTATTGTCTTAAAAAATATTATTTATATATTCTTAAATATATATTAAATAAATGTAGATTCATAATATTAGTATTTACTTCAACAAATAAAAATGAATTAATATTAATAAGGCTAAGCACCTAAACAAGCATTCATTATTCCGTTTAAAAAAATACAATATAATATGCATTATATGTACCTAAATGGCAACAAGTATAGTAGTACTATAGTATAGTATAGTATGGTAATTGTATGTGTAGTACCTACACATACAATTAAATAATATTACGACAAAACTTATGGTCGAAAATTCAAAATTGTATTATATTATTGAACATAATATTATCCATCTACTTGAAATAAGGTAATTACTAATACAATAATGAAACCCAATAATGTTTGATGTTTTAACTTTTAACTATAGCGTGTACAAGCGACTATATTGATCGAATCGGAGACTAAAATACCTATATATTTATAGCTGGTATAACTTCAAACACGATGCACTGTCCAGGTGTATGTTTAAGGTCAAAGGGAGTGATCAATTGTTTCCATGATAATATATTAAATATTAATATGTAACTAATTCACCCCTGTATACTACCAGAATCAAATAAACAAAAATATACTTTTTTGTATACCATAATATCGAGCATAATATATACCACATGATTCTTTATTCGAAGCAAATTTAAAATTCAAAGAATGTTTTCGAAGGCATCCTTAAAAAGTGTGACATTTAAACGTTTAACGTAATTTTAGATAACAATATCAAAATAAATTATATTAACTAAATATTAATAGATTGTTATTGTTCGTGCTAATGAAAAAAAAAATACTATAATTTACAATGCTGTTGAAATAATCGATTGAAGTTCTACTATAACACTATACTACTATTAATACCTTTGTGTTCACCCACAATCGAGCCCACAATGTAAAATAATTATAAACTCTAATAAAAGTCATTGAAAATAACATTCAACTCAAAATATGATATTTACATGGTAATGTAATTTGTAATTATTACAAATTACAAAAATAATAATTGACAATTTTAAGTGTACCTACATAATAACAATTTAAATTCTAAATTGCTATCATTACTTAATTTACAATAATATTACTTATACAAATAGTATATAAATAATATAATATAATATATTATTAGTATTATTAATTATATTATTACTTATTAGTTATTACTTATTAAGAATTACATTTTACTTATAATATTAGAAGCACGGGTAACTTGATAAATCTTTATAAGCATTTATAAATAATATATCCTACGATAAATTATAATATACATTTCTAATATTTTAAATTTTAATATTGAAATAATTACAATATTATTGAACTTAAATAAAAATATTTGAGTTACGGTGTGTATCCAACATGATTATATCACTTTCCCACCTGTTTTTTAATTAATACCTATCTATCAATGGAATATTAAACATTAAAATGATACGTATATGTATATAATCTATTACCTATAAATTATATACATATATAAGTAAGCGATAAGGGTGTGCCCAGGCGCATTTGGCACACCCGTTGCTCAAGTGTTAAACTTATGAGTGAAGTAACATTTATTATTATGTTTTTAATTAATCCAATAATGTAAGAAAAAGGAATACTAACTATTTCGAATACAACTCAATATGGTCAATAAAATTCATAAAAATGCAGTACACATTGTTTAATTTTTTATGTGTAAAAAGTTTTTCAGTTCCATTAATATTTAATATTTATGTACTGAATCATACGAAATCTGTAGAAACGTGCCTAAGTGAAAATAATGACTATAGATTAAAAACTGCCTTACAATAAACACGTGTAATTAATAATACATATTATATTGAATGGGTACAACTCAAAATATTGTTACATAGTCGGATTATTATAATTTATAAATATATTATATTATAATATTATAAGCATAATACATAATAAGTAAGTTAATTTTATATTTAAAAATAGGTAGGTTATTACCTAGTGAGGTTATAAGTTATATATAGTTGACGTATTTCAAAATACTATTTTAGATTATATAGTATATATTCTCAGTCATTTAACAATCAAGAGTTACATTAACTATACTAAAATAATATTAAAAAAAGGATTTTAAGCAAATAAAATAATTAAATCAAAAATCTTAAGCATTCTATAAGCGATCCGTTCAGCATTCTTACCAGAAATACAAGAAAAACGGAACTAACGAGTGCGCATACCCGGCCAATACATCACGGTAAACTTGTAATAATTCAGACATTTAAGACATAACGTAATGTAAGTCGTCACTTGGTCGATAAATCAAAACGTTCTGATGTATTATTTAGTGTCCACAACTTAATAGTCTTTCAATTTTAAGACACATACTACAGGAATTACCTTAATGATTAGGACTGTTCAAGTAGAACAGAAAAAAAGACGTATTGCTTATGAGCCGCTTAAACTAAAATTCACTGTTTAAAACAA
>PVMI01040598.1:0-11977 GCA_008528875.1 Aulacorthum solani | reverse complement strand
AAAAAAAAAAACTAATATGTAATAACATTGTACCTAGTATGTAATCAGTGTTCGGAACATTCACTAAAAAAATGAATTCGTTTCCGTTCACATTCAGACCATAAAAAAAGAACTCATTCACATTCTCATTGATTTTTTTTTTTTCAAATGATCGCTTTCAAACTCAAGTTCATTGAAAAGCATTCACTATATCTATTGTTCATTTTATTTTTTTTATTTTTTAAAATTGGATTTATAATAAGGAAATATTATTATATAATGTAATTAATAAATATATTTTGTACATATATTTATTAAATAGCAAATAAATTGAGCATCTTAAAAATTACTAAAATGTGTTAAAATGTAAACGTAGTTCACATTCAAGTTCAATTTAATAGAAATGAGTGAGGTTCGCTTATCGTTCACTAAATGTAAACGTGCATTCATGAAGACATTCTTAGTCATTACAGATTGTATATATTCCCATGAATGTTATAAAAAAAATATATATATATATTAAAAATTATATATTTGATTAATTTCTAGCTGAATTTATTATTGACCTGGCTTACAAAAACGATACATTAGAGGCATTCAAAAAAGCTCTTCTGCAAAATGGAGCTGAATTTTCCGTAAGTTTACATTATTATCATATACATTATAATATAGTTAAATATATGTATTTATTTTTTTTTTTTTTTAAGGATTCATTTATTGCCAATTTGCTGCGTATTATACAGCACATGCAACCGAAAACATCTAAACGATCAGGAAATAAATCATATGAAAATATTGAAAAAAGTGACACATTGGCATGTAAATTTCCTGGTTTAGCAATACCTAATGACCTTGTTGGTGAAGAAAATGACCCCATTAGTGCTGTTATGGCAGAATTAGAGTCTTTTGCTCCAATTCTTAGCACCAAGTATGAATAAATTTTATAAAAAAAAAAAAAAATTAACTATTAATTAACAATATTGTATTTAAATAATTATTCTTAGTGGCACTGATGATGATAATAACAAGCCTAGTGCTTCAGATGATAAACGTCTGTCTAGAAGTCGATCTAAGAGTCATGATCGCCAACACAGGAGGCGAAATTCTAAAAACAGAAGTAGAAGTCGAGAAAAACATCGTGGAGACAAAAGTCATGATAAACAGAGGGATAGACAAAAAGATAGGAGTCGTGATAGACATAGGAATAGAAGTCGTGATAGACAAAGGGATAGAAGTCGTGATAGACAAAGGGATAGAAGTCGTGATAGACAGAGGAATAGAAGTCGTGATAGACAAAGGGATAGAAGTCGTGATAGACAGAGGGATAGACATGACAGAAATCGTGATAAACCCAGGGATAGGAGTCGTGATAAACATGACAGAAGCAATGATGGACAGAGAAAAGAAAAATCTGTAAAAGAGTATGTTATTTAGTATTTTCTATATTCTTTAATTGCACATAAAAAAATATCAATTCATCCTAATGTAAAATGGCCTTTGTGTGAAAATTGATTTTTAATATATTTCTATTATTTTGCTTAGAATTGAATCAAAGAGCAAATTTCCAGAACTGGGAAAAGTGTATCCTGGCAAAGTCTTAAATATTGTAGACTTTGGTTGTTTTGTACAACTTGATATGTTTCGTCAATCCCAAGGACTTGTACACATTTCACAGTTACGTCAAAAAGGAAGAGTGACTTCTGTTAGTGATGTCGTTTCTAGAGGTGATAAAGTCATGGTAAGTAATTATCTTTTAGCAACATCGACATGCTTAAAAACTGTGGATTATGAAAATATTAGTTATTCATCTTGTACAGGTAAAAGTTTTATCAATAAGTGGTAACCAAAAAATTTCATTATCTATGAAAGATGTTGATCAAGACACTGGAGAAGACTTAAACCCGATGATACAGCCTGAAGATTTAGAGTATGTTATAATATATCTAAATAACATAATATCTTTATTACTTCTGTTTTAATTATTTTAGTGAAGATGATGATATGATGGGTGGCCGTAACCCTGACAGACCTACTTCCTTATTGGAATTACAGACAATTGCGGATGCAGATGAAATGACAAATTTAAAACGTATGAATAAGATTTCATCTCCAGAACGCTGGGAAATAAAACAAGTAAATTTAGATGAATAAATTTAAAAATAATATATTCTCTTACTTAATTTGGTTTTTAATTATAAACTTTAGATGTTATCAGCCAATTGTATTGACAAAAGTGAACTTCCCGATTTTGATGAAGAAACTGGTATTTTACCAAAAGATAACACTGAAGAAGAACAAGATATTGAAATCGAAATTGTTGAAGACGAGCCTCCATTTTTACATGGACATGGTAGAAATCTCCACGATCTCAGCCCAGTATGCATTAGAAATAGAATAAAATTATAAGTGTTCATGTTAGGTTATTGTGTAGTTACACTGATTTACTTATTAAGTTGCATCATAAATTAGATTTTATAAAAGAATTATTAATACATCACACCGCCGTATTCATATATTCAATCATTATAAATGTATAACAGTTATTCTTTAATATCTTAGGTTCGAATAGTTAAAAATCCAGATGGTTCTCTTGCTCAAGCAGCCATGATGCAAAGTGCGTTGTCCAAGGAACGCCGAGAACATAAAATGTTAGCGCGTGAACAAGAAATGGACTCCGTGCCTAAAAATGTTACTAAAAATTGGATTGATCCTCTACCAGATAGTAAGTGATATTGTATGATAGTTGTATAGTATAAAATGCACTTACAATAATTGCATATAATTTTGAAAAATGTTTAGATGATAGTAGACAGTTAGCTTCAAACATGCGAGGAATTGGTTTGACTGCCCAAGATGTACCAGAATGGAAAAAACACGTTATTGGTGGTAAAAAAAGTTCATTTGGAATGAAGACCAACTTGACTCTCTTAGAACAGAGACAAAGTTTACCAATTTATAAACTCAAAGATGAACTCATCAAAGTAAGTTATACTTTTAAATTATAATATATGTTAAAGTGACATATTTATACATTATTCATATTCATTTACTATAGGCTGTGACTGACAACCAAATATTGATTGTCATTGGAGAAACTGGTTCAGGAAAAACCACTCAGATTACACAATATTTAGCCGAGGCTGGGTTTACATCTAGAGGTAAAATTGGTTGTACTCAACCTAGAAGAGTGGCAGCCATGTCAGTTGCAAAGAGAGTGTCTGAAGAATTTGGATGCAGATTAGGTCAAGAAGTTGGTTACACTATTCGTTTTGAAGATTGCACTAGTCCAGAGACTGTAATCAAGTAAGATTGATTGTTAATCATCTCATTTATAACAATATTAGTAGTATAAAATATTTGCCCTACTAATATACTTTGAAAGTCTAACAAAATATTTTTATTGTTTTTAGGTACATGACAGACGGCATGTTGCTGCGTGAATGTCTAGTAGATTTTGACCTGAAAAACTATTCTGTGATTATGTTGGATGAAGCTCACGAAAGAACAATAAACACTGACGTTTTATTTGGATTATTAAAACAAGCTGTCACGAAAAGGAAAGAACTAAAATTAATTGTAACATCTGCCACTCTAGACGCTGTAAAATTTTCTCAATACTTTTTTGAAGCACCCATCTTCACAATTCCTGGACGTACATTCCCTGTAGAAGTTTTATATACTAAAGAACCTGAAACTGATTACCTGGATGCATCACTTATTACAATTATGCAAATACATTTACGTGAACCACCTGGTGACGTATTGCTTTTCTTGACTGGTCAAGAAGAAATTGATACAGCTTGTGAAATTTTATATGAGAGAATGAAGTCATTAGGACCTGATATACCGGAGTTAATTATTTTGCCTGTGTATTCGGCTCTACCTAGTGAAATGCAAACTAGAATTTTTGAAGCAGCTCCTCCTGGATCTCGAAAAGTATGAATAATAGCATTTTATCAAACCATGAAAAATTTGTTTTTAAAAATTATTATATATATTTTTTTACTCAGGTTGTTATTGCTACCAACATTGCTGAGACTTCATTGACAATTGATGGTATTTATTATGTCGTCGATCCTGGATTTGTAAAACAAAAAGTATATAATTCAAAAACTGGAATGGACTCCTTGGTTGTAACACCAATTTCACAAGTACGTCAGTTTTGTCATTAATTTTGACATATTATTATCCTAATATAATATAGTGTGCCTAACTAATTTGTATATAAAAAAATATTGTAGGTGCAAAAATAATTGTTGTATTTTAAATTTTAAATATTGTATTCATTACTTAAATAAATTGATGTATTGGAATTTTAGGCACAAGCCAAACAAAGAGCTGGTCGTGCTGGCCGTACCGGACCAGGTAAATGTTATAGACTTTATACAGAGAGAGCCTATCGAGATGAAATGTTACCAACTCCTGTTCCTGAGATACAACGTACAAATTTAGCAACCACAGTATGTTGTTAAACATTTATTTTCACTTATTTCTCACAATTTAAATTTAAAAATTATTTACTCTCCAGGTATTGCAACTGAAAACTATGGGCATTAATGATTTACTTCATTTTGACTTCATGGATGCTCCACCGGTTGAAAGTTTAATCATGGCCTTGGAATCATTACATTCTTTGAGCGCATTAGATGATGAAGGTCTACTTACCAGATTGGGAAGACGAGTATGTACCTGCTTTAAATAATTTGAATGTTTAATGAAGAAGACTATTTTTTTTATGATTCAAGATGGCAGAATTCCCATTGGAACCGAATCTCTCCAAAATGTTGATAATGTCTGTTCATCTTCAATGTTCAGAAGAAATATTGACCATTGTATCCATGCTTTCCGTTCAAAATGTCTTCTATAGACCAAAAGATAAGCAAGCATTGGCTGATCAGAAAAAAGCGAAATTCAATCAAGTTGAGGGAGATCACTTAACCCTTCTGGCAGTGTACAACTCTTGGAAAAACAATAAGTTTAGTAATGCATGGTGCTATGAGAATTTTGTCCAGGTACGAACACTCAAACGAGCCCAGGATGTACGTAAACAATTGCTTGGAATCATGGATAGGTAATTATTAAATTATAAATACTTATATTCTGATACATTATTAAAATGTACTTATAAATGTTTGCAGACATAAGTTAGATGTTGTTTCGGCTGGTAAAAACACAGCTCGAATACAAAAGGCTATTTGTTCTGGATTTTTCCGCAATGCATCTAAAAAAGATCCACAAGAAGGTTATCGTACTCTTGTTGATGGACAGGCAGTATATATTCATCCTAGCAGTGCTTTGTTCAACAGGCAACCAGAATGGTTTGTATTGATAAACAAATTTATAAATTATGCACTAATATTACGCAAAATGATACTCAAAAATAAATGTATTTTATTATCAGGGTAATGTATCACGAGCTGGTTCAAACAACCAAAGAATACATGCGTGAGGTGACAACAATAGATCCTAGGTGGCTTGTTGAATTTGCACCAGCGTTCTTCAAATTCTCTGATCCAACCAAGTTGAGCAAGTTCAAAAAAAATCAACGACTTGAGCCACTTTACAACAAATATGAAGAACCTAATTCATGGAGAATTTCTAGAGTACGGAGGAGAAGAAATTAAATGTTTTTTGTATATTAATTATTCTTTATGTATGACTCAAGTATGAGTATGAATGTATGACATTTTAAATATAAACATATGTACAAGTGATGAGTTTCTACGCATTAAATTATTGTATTAATACTTATTTTGCCGTAGCTGATCTGGCAAATTGTACAATCATAGGTTTGTCTTTTAAAATATATCCATTAGTTTCTTTCAATGCCTGTTTGGCGTTTTCTACACTTGGTAATGTCACAAATGCTTGACCTTTCATCCGTCCATCTTGCATTAATCGTACATCAAACCTGCAAAAATATTGAACACAGACAATTATATATTCAAATAAAAATGAACATACCTAGTAAATTGTAATACAAATAATAAATTTTACTAACATAGTTCCTGGTTTAAGATCGTCAGATTTGATAAATCTCTTATAAATGTATTTTAAATCATTATCCAGCACTGCTTTTGCTAAATTTTTTATGTATAATCTACAAGATGGAGCTCCAGGACAATAATTCTTAAAGATAGGCATATTATTCATATCTTTATCGGATAGTCTATTAGTAGCTAATTCTTCTTTACTGATACAATCTCCTGTTATGTCGTCATCTGACTCGCTCTCTTTTTTAGCTTCTTCTTTATTTGTACTTTTTACCGAGTATATTACACCAAATCCGCCTTCAGTATCTGCAGTAGGTCCCTCGGCTGGTTTTAGTTCTGCTGATACTTTGACTTCGATTTTCTTAGGTATCTCGCATTCAACAGTGTCAAAAACATTGGCCAAATCAACTTTGGCCTTCTTTGATGCTGTAATCTCAACTTTTTTTAAACGCTTAGGTTTTATGACTTTGTATATTTTCTTTTTCAACACGGATAATTTAGGTTCTACATTATGATCACTTTCATCATTACTTTCCAATTCTGATTCTGAAAGCTCTGGATCAGTTTCATCAGTAGTGGTAAACTTATCTGCAGTTTCTATTTTCATAAACTTATTCAGGGGGAAACCTATGACAGGTTCAAAAGGTGCTGGCAGGTTCATACGATTCATCAAGTGTAAGACTTGATAATAGAATTTCTGATTACAAGCTAATGCATTGGCAATATTTGACAGTATGTGTGGGTTTGGATCGGGATAACTATAATGCAGGTGATGTGGTGGTGGTTGGTTAAGGTCGATCGCAGCTGACCAACTATTTAATTTTTGTAAATAATCCTCTTGTAACTGTTTTATTTTGTCAGTATTGCATTCAGTTGCTGGTAGTGGTTTAGGACATTTCATTAGATTGGTGTCAAGATCATTTGCAGACAATTCGACAATCAACCTATAGCCCAATAGTTCTTTTTGATGCAACCGTTGGATGACAGCTTCAGCAAATTCTTGGGATTCAAATCTACAAAATATATGAACAGTATACAGTACACAAAAAAAAATACATAGGATCTTTGAAAAAATTAGATACCTTGCATACGCTATACATCTCCGCTCCGTTTTAGATGTAAATATTTTAACATACTTGGCACCAAAATACTTGAGAAATTCTTCTTTTTCTTCGGAAGAAATTTGTGGAGGAAAATGGCGCACTATGATTGTAGCAGATGCCATAATTTTCACTTAAACAAAACATGCACAAAGTAAACCAAATTGTAGTATTCTTTATGGATCTAGGTCCTGAAATAAATACTTAGTCAATAATACAGCCAAAATTGTTACCAAACCAATTTTAAATAAAAACTTACCTTCATACGTATTACAAACGAGTACAATAATATAATGTATCAATCATTTGAGAAATATTACACCTCATCCAGAGATCTGATAGAAGAAAATTATCTATGCAGCCGAATAGTGCAGTTTAATGTTTTGTGTGACTTGTAAATACTAAGTTTCAGATAGGTTAGATAGTTATATAGTTAAAGACTTAAATTATGACCATTAACAACAATATTTTATGAAATTATAGCATTCCAACGGTGAGTAAAATTTAGTCTTGACTCATGATTCAAGCATTTATATTACAATGTTTTAAAAGTTTGGAACTCAACCATTGAAGTACCGCCAAAATTCCAAATGCCAGTGGGCACAAATTTGAGTTGTCCCTTATCACTTGAGCGCACTAAAAAATGTTTATTAAACATAGATCACTGTCTTATCACGATCTCGCGTGACATAGATAAGAAATAAGTGATAATAAAAATGACATAGTTGAAAATCGCTGATTGAAAACGGATTATAATATAAAATCGTCCGTATACGTTAGCTTTATCTAGCGGCAGCCATGGGAGCTTCTTCACGGATTCGTTTTTAAAAGTGCAAGACGACGGCGACACAATAAAGTCCAAAGCCTGAACAAAATATAATGATTTTTTGATTTTTCCCACAATCTATTGTGGCCAAATCAATTGTTTCTCATTGTCATTTTTTTATCAAATTTTCAAATGTAATATCATAATATTATCTATACAGCATCTCTATACAGGCTTTTGTTGGCGGTTAAATTAAAAACGATGAACATTTTTAAATTGTATTTTCTTATAGTAAGTTATTATAGTTATGTGATTTGATAGGGATGACATAATTATAAATTAAGTCGCCGAAAAATGTAAATAGTTATCTAAATTATTATTATACATTTTAGTATTAGTATAATATGTTGATAATATGTCGGATAATATATACAATATACATTCTGGATACACATTGAAGTAGTATAATATCTTTCATCTTTGGCAATTGACGAAATAATTGCAGAAGACGGAGTCAATTAGCAATTCTAAAATTTCAATAAGAAAAGCAGACATGAACAAAAAACATACTGCGTTCTGTACACACGCAACACGGATTTTGTCGAAAGGTTTGATTTTGAAGCAAGATTATTTTCATATTTTGTTGTGCCTTAAACTTACTTTCCAGATTTGAATATATATTTAACACCACGGAGGCATAGACAAAGTGATACCCAGTAATAGGGATCCATAATAACTTAATTTACATTCATTTAATAAAAAACTAAAAAAATGGAAAATTTCAACTGTCTATAAGCAACTTAAAAATTTTTGAAATATATTGAAAATTTTATCAAGTAAAAGAATTGATAAAATAAACATATGGTGTAAATTTCAAGCTTGTACAATCATTCGTTTTTGAATAACAATTAAATAGGAAATAACACGAGAAATTGAGTGAATATAAAATGTTGTAATTAAAATGCTCATAAAAATTTAATTTGACTTTCCGGTGGAAATTTCTTTTTTTTTTATAAAAGTAGGCAAACCAGTGAAAAATCTTGTATTAAATTTTCAAATCTTAGATTTAAAAAGATAAGTTTTTAAAAATTTTTTACTCAAAATAAATTGCAAATGTTGTGTTTTTTAAGTATTTTGTCAAAATGTATAAAGTGCTTATTAAAAAAAATTGTGACTATGTAATTTTAATATTTTTAAACTGTCGTTGTAACAATATACTAGGATCCTTGTATTAAATTTTGAAGCTTGTTTAGCCAATGAATAACATTTTATTGTCATAAAATTTCAAATGTCTATTAATAACTTATAAGTATTTGAAATATTTTGAAAATCTTATCAATTATATAAAATACCAATATTAACATTCAGTGAAAATGTCATGTGTCTACGGTCATTTGTTTTAGAGTTACAACAATATCTAAAATTGATTTTCTTAAAAATTGATTTTGCGTAAAAATTCCCGTTTTTCCTTAATTTTTTTTTGTTTTTGGCGGTGCTTTTGAAAACGACTATTAATTTCAAAAAATGACCTCCCCAATACACCAATTAGATTCACTTTCCAATCAGAAAAGTTACTGAAGTTGAAAATCAAAGCATTATATCGACTACTTCTCGTGTACACAGACACAAAAAAATCACCCGTCATCATTGTAAAATCAATACATTCATAGCTCCGCTCAGAATCTAAAAACTTAACTTAAGATCTTCATGTATTTTTTATTGTACACCTTGAACTGGCAATCCTTCTTGACATGTACTGCCTTCTTCAACACTTGACCAGCACTCACTGATCTCCCTGGCCGTCACTACGTCTACACTTCTAATGCTACTTTGTCTACTACAGTAGCAGTACTACTAAAACACACACACACCACCACCATAAGATTCGTAAAAACCACTTTACAAGATTTAAATGCAATCTTAAAAGACTCATATTTCAATGTATTGATAAATTCGTAGTTTTTGTGGTTATTATATGAAATAATACATGAGATATAATTCGGGAAATTGTTTACCATATGACAATATACAATTTTTTTTACCAGGAAATATTTTTTCAATAATAAAACGGGAGATTTAATGAAGCCAGGTGATATTTATACAATGCACACACTGGGTCAAACTCTACGAGTTATAGCGAAGGAAGGTGCAAATGCTATGTATGCTGGATCACTGACTCAAAAATTGGTCTATGATATACAGAGTGCAGGAGGAATTGTAACAGAAAAAGACTTCACCGATTACTCGTGAGTTAATAAAAGCATAACCTACTTAAAAAAGATTTTTTATACGACATCAAGATATTTTAATTTGTTTATTTACTATATTATAGTCATAATATATAGTATTTTTACTTCATAAATCTAAAAAAGAAAAAAAATTAAGACCGAAATAACCATAAAACTAAAATATAATAAATATTTTTATGTTGTAAATAGTGTTCTTGTAGAAGACAGTTTCGAAATAAGTCTCAAAAATGGTTACAAATTATATTCGGGTTTACCAGCTGGCTCTGGTATTATATTAGCTTATATTCTTCGAGCATTAGACGGACAATTACCTACACCCAAAGGCGATTTGGACGCTGTGCGATTGATAGAAGCTTTCAAATTTGCATATGGTGAAAGAAGTCATTTGGGCGATCATATGTTTGTAGACACATCTGAAGTTAGTTCACCATGCCCAAAACATAATAACTCAATAAGACTTGACAATGATGTAAATTACTGGTACGCTTTTAGATTTTAAAAAAAGTCACGTCGGACATATACATGAATAGTATACAAAACAACATGTCTGATGAATGCACATCGACAGATCCAAAGTTCTATGGAGCCGATTTTGGTTTTCCCGAAGACCACGGTACAGAAAACATAGCTGTTTTGGATTCATTTGGAAACGCAGTGGCGGTCACCAGTACTATAAACACGGCGTGAGTTAAAGTTATCAAATTTTCATACCTGCCATAAATAGGTAGGTAGTGTTACTTTAAATTTAACATTCATCTAATATTTTTTTTGTTTCCTATATAATATTATGTATATATGGTGTATTAAGCTATTTCATAAAATATACACAAATTTGTTGTTCAACTTAAGTGTAATAAGCGGAAACAATAGGCATTGCTCAATTCCGTAATACTAGTATAGTAGTACCTATCTGTAAGAAATTATATATAAGATATATTTTTTTTTAGTTTAATTTGTATTATTAATAAAAACACTCGCAGTGATATAGGCCATTGGAAACAAGTTATCATACATAGTAGACTTAATTCTAATGATTGAGAAATATAAATATTGGCTAGTTTACAATTATTTGGAATGATAATACATATGTTGATAATATATAGCAATGTGTATACATTTTTATAATTTACAGCTTATTTTGTGGACTTGATTTACCGATGAAATCGGTGGTAGCTGTGAGTAATTTAATTTTATGGGAATCAAAACAATAATAGGTTCATATACGAATATTATAATATGTTATCTGATCATGTACAGCGTTTTGCGGTACACATTAAATGCCCATGAACCTTCTAAAACATCGTTAAATGTAAACAGCACACATTTTTAACATAGTTATTTGGGTTGTTTTGAATAATCATAAAATACAAATCTAAAATTATATCCAACCATCATGACTATTTTATTTTATGTATCCAATGGCAAAAATATATAAATAAAATATAATTGTTTTTTGTGAGCCATCAAATTACTGTGTAAATTGTATTAAATTTAATTCCCTTAAGGTGCAAACTTCTAAAAATTAGCTCTGATGTGACTTTCCATGGTACAGGATTTTACCTATGTACTAAATTTTAGAATCATGAATGACGAGTGTGATAGATTTGGCTATATAATGTAGATCGCTTAGGCACGTTGCACACTTACATAGACAAAAATTTTCTTTAATTAATGTAAATAGATTTATAACATAGGTACCAACACACTTGCTAAGCCAAAGCAATACAAGGTGGAGCCAACCCATCAAATAATCCCACCCGGCGGCTATAAAGACGACAGTGCAGGGATTTACTGAATGCCTAACCATAGTGTCGTTTGAAGAATCTGTCACTGGACAGCCTCCCTCCTCATAAATATAGTTTCATGTAAATATTCTCCATCATTTATCCT
>PVMI01040571.1:0-13529 GCA_008528875.1 Aulacorthum solani | reverse complement strand
ATATATATAGGTATTATTAGAAATAAAATTGTATGCATTTTCAACTGCTTATTAGTCTGCAAAGTTAGTATTTTCAACGAAATTTGTTGCAATTTTAACTCCTATAATACCTTATACAAATTATTCTTTACTAGGTATTTTGTCAATTTCGTTGTATGTTTTTTAATTTTTGTTCGAACAAATTATGATACATTTATTGTGTTATATTATCATTAAAAAGAAAAAAACTATATCTACATAAATCGGATAAAAATTTCAATGAAATATAAATATCTTAAAATTAGCCAAAATATTTAAAAAAACCTAATTAATCATGTCCAGAATATACTAATATAAATGTTCGGTGGTAAACGGTTTTTCATAATTTAAATAGGCATGACAAAAAAAAGAAAATCGATTTAGTCAAATCTGATGATGCGTAACATTCCCGTTATTCCATATTTTTTTTTTAAATTTCCGATTATTTTGTAAAGTGCTAGTAATTTTGCGTACTTCCGGAGTCCTCCTCCTTCTAAACACAAACTAAATTCAATTTTCTACTAGATACCACGCTTAAAGTAGAACATCGAAGCACAAAATATAACACTCATAAATGTGAAACTAATATGCATCCGTCGCTCCTCTCATAATTCAAAACTATGTACGAAGTAAGTAATCCTGCATTAGCAATTTAAATTAACAAAATATAAAGTTACATGCAATTTTATTTTTCATCAGATTAAGCTTTGTCTCCAGGAAATTGCGGTACGTGCTCGTAAATAACATCGTACGTAATAATAAATAACGAAATACCTAAAGTCATTGAAATAATTTTATCTCCTTTGTCCCTAACTGCAGTGTATGATTCATTTATCTATATATTATGCAACGTCAGGGTGAATCCACGAACCGTGCAGCCGTCGTCGTTATCGAATTAATCGTCAATCGTGCTCTAAATTTTAATCATGTGTCTATATATAAACGCAGTTATTGGTCGGTAAAATGTAACATACGCGTGTGACCTTGGCGAGAAAAAGTATATATATTATTTTATTATAAGGTTCTAATCAACATTTTTTTTACGTCAGTCTCGCGTTTATTTTACGAGCAGCACGCAAACAAAATCCATTAGCTCACACCGTTTCCGGCGAGTTAGAAACTCTCATTTGAACAATAGCAATCGTCCCAATGAATATTCATTTGGCCGCTGCCGCCAGCTGCGTATATTATGTGAATTGCAATGAGATTTCAATAAAAATTCTATCCCTTTTTGGACTCAAAGAGATCGGTATAATTATTATACGACCAAATCGTCACCAGTACCAATATATTAATATAGTGGTTAAAAGTTGGTTTTTTGCAATAAATGAAACTTCTCGCCGGCTTCCATATTTTATCGATTCCTAATCTCGACGGTAGTGGACGAATAAAAAAACCGATGATTTCAACGACTTGATGATTATAATACATATAGCTCGTAATTCCATCTGCAGATGTATACGGTGTATTTTTTCTATAACAAGTGCACGTGTAAATGGGTATCATTAAATTAAAAAAAAAATATATAATATATTATTTGTTTCTCTCGCGGTGGGTATGTATGTGTACCTATAACAAAAGTTCTTAAATTGCTTTTTGTAATTATTTCGACCGTGATGGCGTTCCACCGGGTGTTTTAATTTTGCGTTTGTATATTTTGTCGAACTAAACAACTGTAGTTTAATAAGTAAGTATAGGTTGTAACATATATATATATATATACACTCGAGTAGGTACCTATACATTGTACCGCAGTACTGTAGTTCTACAACACTCGTACAGCGTAGCCAAATATTTGAGGATCATAACTTTGCAGCAAATTTCAAAACAGACGTGTTGTGATAGTGTAATAATAATTGTTGTATGATTGTTTACAAACTTGCCATTTACATACTCTTCGTTATTTCGCATCTCAATTTATAGTGGTTTGTGTCTGTTAATACGACTGTAGCGTAGGTACACCTAGGTATATATATATATACCGCGGTGTTGTTTACTCTGTTTAATTGCTTGCATTCATTATTATTACGCGTTCTCCCAGCAGGTGTATAATATCATATTATTCGCAGTCTGCGACTCGAAACGATGAATTATATAAAATATATCTGATTATATGTATATAGGTAAGGGTGTGTGTGTGTGTGTGTGTGTGTGTTTATCGAGAATTCCACGAGTTCGCCAGGTATTAATTCATAATATAACCGTCGTGCCGGGGCGACGTACGGCATGTTAATTTAAATTTTTTATCTTGCCGGTCGTGTAACGATTATAATATCAACTAAACCGCTTGGGCCATTACACACGTGATCTGAGACGGGCGATATCACATATGGCACAATATCACAATTATAATTTACGCTTATCGTGTACTGCGCATTATGTACATATTATATACATATGAATGTCATCGACAAAAAAGGGTTAGGTTAGGTCGTTTTGTTCGCGGGTGCCCGACGTATATTTTACCATATAATGTAGTCACGATTTCGGTCGTTTATATATTATATATGGTATAATAGTTAATCACTGCGATTATAAAATGGTGCGTGGCGAGCACTTGGTGTATAATATACCATAATATTGTGACATATTATACTATATACCTTCCTATAATGCATGCATGCGTACTCACCTAACCCAGGTTGTTAGAATACGGTGCCGCAGAGGACGATTATATGCGAGCAGGGTGTAGGTCAAAACACGCTATCGTTTTGCAGCTGACGCAGTGCGTTCCTGCTATATCATGCGGCGGCGGAGGATAATCGAAATTAATCAAAAGTCGCCGTCGCGCCGGTACACCGTGCGCGTACCATATTATAATATATATACAATTCACCTCGCCCTGTGCAGTGCATAGAACTCAGTCGACCTCGGCGGGCGGCGGAGGCCCGCGATGGCAAATCCTTATAAATGGCATCCCAGACGACCGACGATTTCTCTTCATTTTCCACGACCCCCGCACCCCTCGCTTATATATCCTGTCAAAAAAAAAAAACCTGGCTCTGATTTCAATATTGGGTAAAGACACGCGCTCAGAAATTAGCCCCGTCCGTAACGCCGCCGCCGCCACCTTCTTCTGCCATGTATCCTCTATCCTTTCCAATAACAAGGCCCCATCGATCCCTCTCAAATTTGTTAAACTCCGACGTTAATATCGAGGGCGCCTCGCTCTATCTACGATATACGTATAGCATAATGTAATATACATCATTAATCACTCCCCGCGCTGGCTTTATGCGATTTGGTACATCCAGAGTAATTGTTAACAAACTGTGTGCACTATAATTAGATTTATATTATAATCTTTTTTATAGTACACGATTGAATAAAGTTCCGGTCTCGATGCGATTGTGAGCGGGGGCATAGGTCCTCCCCTCCTCTTTTTACGACTCCGGAATACCTTTTTTTCCAGTGCGAGTATTATGTGATAAACATATTATATTATACATATCAATGAAGAGAAGACGTGAACCGTTGTAAATGAATAGTATTTTATGAGATATTAATAAATATTTTTAAAAAATAACTAGCTTTCGGCTTACAACATTTGTTTTACAACGAGAAAAATATGAACTATAACAAATTATTTTTTACTTTTTAAATTTAATTATTATAAATAATTAAAGTTATAATTATTGTTCACACAACATCGTTCACCGTGTTCCTAACGCTGACACGCCGTACGTATATGTTTAATTAAACAGAGGTCATGTTTAGATGTATAGTATTTTGTTTAAAATTTCAAGAACAGTGTTGAATACATTATGTGTGTATCTCATACCTACTTTTACAATTTTAACGTGATATATGGTTGAGGGGTTACAACCACAAGGTATAATTTTGAATAATATTCATGAATTCTGAAAATCGTAAAATGTAATTACTTTGGCGTTACAAATAAAATATACATTTTATTTGTGCTTCAGAAGCACGTATAAAGTTTGCATTCAAAGGAAAAAAAAAATCGAAATAATAATCTTTGTTTGGCATACAAACTATGAAATCGTTTGTAGAATTCAAACTCGAAACATGATTAAATATATTTTCTCTCTAAGATTTTATAAATCGTGAAAAATCATTAGTGTACAGTATATACTATAAAATAGTCCCTGATAAATGGCTTGGACATTGATGAGTAATATTTTGTTCCAAAAGTTCTATTCAGTGAAGATCAGGGTCCATGATATATGATGTCCCCTATTTCTTCTTTCTAACATTCTGAGAATGAAACATTTTGTTATCTGTTTCATTCCGGTTGGCTGTCATGCGATTGAAGGGTTGGTTATCGGTTTGTATTGTGTATAATCGTAATGTTAAATAAATCCTTACTGTTAATAATATTATGTTATATAATGCCGATTTAAGTGAAGTACTCGAATATAAAGTATTTGTTTATCCTCTATATATTATATATATTTATTATAATACTTATGGGCTTTGTGTTATTCGATTATATTTAATTTTACAATTATTATAAGCACCTATTGCATTTTTAATCTTTTTTCTATCGCCGTACAGATTATCTGACATTGCAGATCCTCGCGTTATATAATATTTTAAAAACTAACACAGAACTTAAAAATAAAAATACGTTTGAGCAATTTCATTTTTTATTTTTCAGAACATTTATGTACATTTTATAAGTACACTTTACTTTAATTGTAAAACGTTAAATAAATTAAATATTTGGATATGTAGTATGGGCCTTGCAGTTCACTAAAATTAGATAACGAATTATTTACTGACTGAGAAATAGCTAATGATTATACGTCATTGGGGAAATGAGGAACAATAATTATTATTGTAGTTTAATGTAACGTCTTCCGTTTGGATTATTAATTACTACTTATATGTAATATCACGCTAGTGCTTCAAGAGAGGAAACAAAGACAAAGTTGTGAATAATAAGAGAGCCTCGGAATAGTTATAGTCTTATCACTGAAATTGTACAGCTTATACCCTAGCAGTTATTCAATCACCTACTTAAGCAGCATAACAAAATGTTACGTTAATTTTAATGCCTTCGGTTTTATTTTTATTTTGAAATTGAATTGCAGTGTAGTCGAAAAGACTCTTGCGATTATAGTCCATATGGTATAGTGCTTTAATTTATTTCGAGTTGATCGCAATAAATTACGGAAACAATTAATAAATGGATTAATAGAGTATGCAATGGAATTCAGTTAAAATGCATATTGTAAATGCAACAAATAAATTGGAATCTCCACAATGATACAACCACCTGGTATAGCTGTAGTAAAACTAGTACACGGTACGCATTACTGAAATAATGACATAGGCTCTGGTAACTGAATATTTTTTAGACTTCAGTTAAATATTAGAGAACTTTACATGAAACAATTATTCGTTTTATTGTATGTGCTCTCACGCGCATACGGTTATGACAAAAGAACATATAGCTATGTATTAACCAGTTAATTCTTTACAGTGGGATTGAACGGAACCGTGGTAGGATGACACTTCATTTTTTTTGATACGGGTATTTAAACATTTAGTTACGTCACGTAAGACTAAATAATGTGTATAAAGACGACACCCTCAGCTCGTGTGTATGTGTATAAATTAAGCCTATACATCTTCATTGATACCCATCAAATTGGCTTATTTTTGGATTTTTAATCCTCTGAATAACGTATTGAGAGAGTGCATCTCTGTGGTTCCAAAGCTGTGCAAGAAAAACTTATTATAATCCAGATTTAAAGGGAGAAATATTGTGCTTAAACACTCCTTGGTTTAATTACTGTGATGAATTGATATTTTTTCCTCTATTAAGCGTTTAACGGTTGATATTAGTTTAGTGCCGAATATATATACATATTATGTTTTAATCTAACCTGACAGATGCTATAACTAATTTGAAAAGATCGATTTTTTTAGTGCTTGGTTCGTTTAACAATATACATAATTATTTTATCTTTGATAAATCCTAATTTATATCCTCGTTGTACGAGTACTTAAACTTCAGTAAAATTATGTTTACTTTCTTTAATTTTCATTATGCATTTTCAGTACCGATATTATCGTCAATGTCAACACTAAATACACGTTGTCTAGTCATATAAATTAATTATACCTAAAATAAAAGTATGTTGGTATGAATAGAAACTTAAATAAATATTTAAAAATATATTCGAAATGATTATTAGTAATTCCTATCACGAATCGGCAATGCGCAATAAAAAGAAGTTTTTAATTTTAAACGTTTTTTCTCCCTTTTTTATAGTTTTCGTTTTTATTTTTTTTATTTTTTATTACATAGTTCATTTGGTGAATTACGTATGCAAAGAAGACTCTTCTAATTGCGAATCGATAGAGTTTTTGTTCACACATTTTTATGTTTAATAAACGATTGTATTCCCGTAAACCCCAATTCCCCGAAAAATGTGTTCCCCGCGTTACTTACAAATATCATATTAACATTCAATGTGTTTCGATCACTCCATTCTTACGTTAGTTATTCGTACTTAAAATTCTCTTTTTCTCTCTCCTTTTCTGGAGGGTTGACAGCGTTTTTTCCCTTTTTAAATGTCTTCTACACGCCGATTTCCCTTCATTTCTCCCGTGCGTCGCATTCTTGCTGACTGAAATTCGCTCTTATACATATACGACTGACGATCAATACGTTTAAACAGACTGTGGTGGTAACTATATTCAGTCTATAGATGCGTAAACAATTCCATGGTCTAAAACTGTTGTTTATCATTCAAAATATGTTTTTAAAACTATATTTGTGTTTTTTTTTAAATTTTAAATGCATTTATTATATAGACATAACAATTGAGGTTACGCCCTTGTGTTAACCCAGTTTTCAAATGTGTGTGTATAGGTACGTCGAATAATTTTATTTTTAATTAAAAAGGACACGAGCCGCTTTATTAAACTAAACAATGTATTGTAGTACCTATGTGCTTATTAAGTATTATTCAATAAAACATTAAATTTTATAAATTGGTATTCATTTATAATATAATATGAATATACAATCGTAATAAACATTGTTTTTAATTAATAACCATCATTAATCCAGTAGGTATAAATATTATGATTACTAAAAAAAAAAAAATCAAACACCATAATGTTAATTTGTTGAAAAAATTAAGGATAAATTTAATGTATTTTTATTTTCCTCTACTCAGCAAATATCATGGCTATGTATTCGGCGTATTTGAGAATCTTAAGCCGGATTTTCCATTTCCTACAATATAAAATAGTGAAGTTATCCGGAAATAATTGCGAGATTATCTCGGTAAAACCACGTGCCTTTACGCAAAATATGGACAGGAAAAGTTTTCCTTAAAGAATAAATCCAAAGGCGTGCTGCAACGGTATTGATGGCGGGCGCTCGTCGCTCTAATTTCTGGTCTCTGCTGCCAAGTGCATTCGACCATATTATTGAGAATACTCATTTATAGTGCTCCACAATTAGAAATAAATTTAATCTAATCAAAACGAATGATTGTTTTCGATATATCTACTCATAAAAGTCGGCGTGTATTGGGTGTAGGTTAATGTTTCGTTTTTATCTGTAATTTCTATCGTGGCGTTTGGAATGAGCAAGTGAAGGAAATAGACACGAAAAGGGCTATAAAGTCTGACGTCAGAGAGGATGAGAGGTACAGTGAGCGTGTTTTTGTCGACCGCATTGGATTATACGACCGTCGTAGTAAAGGATGAAAAGGTAACCAACCAATGGGGGGGGGGTGGGGGAGCTACGTCAGCTTGTATTTTATACTGCATTGACAGAATTCAAGACGAATCGTGTACGTCGGAGTGGATAAATGTCATTTTGGACGTGGCTACTACCACTGCCGTATAGCCACCACAAAATTCGATGACAATGTATTCGGTTTACTGAAAATATTGCTGTTCACACATATTCCCTCTGTTTAATTTATATATATATAAAACGGCGAGTTCGACCGATATCAAGATACGTTGAAGTTTAGATAATACCCCGGACGTACAATAAATAAACAACTATATATTCGACTGTGATTTAATACATCACGGAGCGTTAGTTTTTAAAAACAAATTGTAGAACAGTTACGTTTCTGTATTTTGCCGGTCCAATTCCATTAGTAGTGCAGACGCCGGGAAGTAGAGGAAAAGTTGTCTACATAATATAGAAATGGTCGGTATTCACGGTTCAACCGAAATGCTTGTTTAAATAACTAATGACCCTCAAAGTAATGACCTAGTTACTACATCGCAGCGTTATATCTAAATCTGTTTCTTCAAACCTTTAACAAATGATGCGCTCGGTTCGGAGATCTGTTACTATGCTTTAAATTCGATAAGGGAGCCAGCAAAGCGCCCGAATCGTTACCCGAGTGAATGAATGGCTGCAGGCGATGGAGTATGTAGATGTATATATATAAAAAAAATAGTTATAATATAGCCACAACCCAAATGAAAATTTTGTTGAGCTTAATAAACGATATTTGTCATTATGATGACGTCGGACTTAGGATTTTGCACAGCGTTGGATGTCAAATCTATCCTCGACACTTGATAAATACAATAGGCCATAATGTCCTTCATCGGTAAGGGAGCCGAGTTATGACGGCGAAACAACGTAATCGTTATTGTTGCATAAAAATTAAAATATTAAAATAATGATGTCGTTGAATGTTGAAATGAGAACATCATATTTTGTTATTGCATGGACATTTAAGTGCGTGTTTTGTTAACATCTTTGCAGTAACCGTATAATTAGCTATAATTCGAACGAATTCTGCTAAAGTCGTCGTCATAACATTTAACCGCGGGCACTAATCGCATTGTTATCTATTTGAAAAACAGACAATTAGATAATATTTGTATTCGTATAATATTCGTATTTTATATTATTTTATATTTCTCAACTTATTCACGTTAGGTATGTTTTTGTTATATTATCATAATTACGTATACATCATGCGCTGCAATGCGATAGTGGATATTTTGAGTAGTTAAAGAAATTTAAATATTTTTTCTTCGGTTTTATCAAAGGCACGAATAAAAGTGATTATTTTTCATTTTTCCATTTTTTTGATTAATTAAGAAAACTATTAGATGATAGGAAACTTCTTTTTACATGAAATTAATTACTTTAATTCTAACGGCCTAAAAAAAAAAAAAAACATTGGTTACAATTTTCGTATCTTTTTTTCATAAAGTTGAACACGTGACTATAAATCGATCATACGCTGGTACACTATAGGTACTCACTTACGGTGGTACTGATTGCGCTATATAAAAACGACCATTTCATACTTATATCGTATTATCACTATTAGATCAAATGTCATACTCGTGCGCACGCGTGTGTTATGTTTTCCTCTCTGTCCATTTCACCAGAGCTCCTATAAGTGCCTCGCCAGTGCCAAGTCATTTACATCCGAAACGTTAGCTCTCGAATTTCTATTCCTTGGCATCCGTACAATCGGCGGCACACTTCTTTCCCTTTCTATCGTTCTGGTAGCAGTTTTTTTTTTTACATTGCCATATTGCCGGGGAACGGCGCTAGCAAAATACATTGGCCGAATTTAATCAAAACCTACCCCAGGGATTGCGTCACATCGGATATCTCTTGCGCGCCCCATGTATGATTCGGCATCTGCCAAGAGGAGGCAGATGCATGTCGTTTTCCGGACGTCCGGACGGAAGTTTTATCGTTGCCGTTCGCCAAAGGACATGTAGTACTATACTCAGATATAAAGAGTTATACATCATATATTACAAACGTTTGTGTTCGTTTTTGAACTCGAAAGTTTCACTAAGCACGGTTACTTTACCGCTATAGAAGCGTTAGAAACGCCATTGTATATTTCACCCCGCCCCCCCAGTAAATGCAGTGCAGTGTTCTCGGTGAATCATCATCATCATCATCATCATCTCCATCTATTCTATTCGTCGTGTACTACGTACCCGCTTTCGTTACATAAAAATAAATCTAGACAAATCGGAATGTTTTCTGTAAAGATTTTTTAAACCGGAATAATTCGAAATCGACCATAGTGTAGAGCGGAGCGTCTCGCGAGGATTCGCATGACGATAACGATAATTTAGCGTTGTTTAATATAGCATAAAGCATATCAATTGTGTATTTTATTTTTTATAGTTTTCGATAAATGTATGCTCTTATGAGATGTTCTTTGCTAACTAATAAAAAAATCCAACAGTAGGTCAAAAACATGATTATTGTTATTATTATTATTATTAAGTAGAAAATAAACTAATTCATGACCACATTATAATATAGCTTATCATTACAATACTGTTAATAGCAGTATACAACTATATAACCTTTTTTTTTTTTGAATCAATAAATTGCAATATTTAGATTTTACTTATACATAACTCACTGAAGCAAATAAATTAAAAATTCTTGAATAAACTAGATTTGTAACTTATTTAACTTGAATATTGATCAAAGATAGGTATATCCAAATATTTTTACTTGATTTTTTTAAGTTGTTATCGGACCTACTTCAAACAATGCATTATAATTTACTAAATAATATTAATGTACTTTCTTTTTTTGTATTTGTTAGATTCTTTTTTTTTTGCTGAACTATTGTATATCTATTCAATTTCTGTAGGTTTTATTTGCAATTGATACTGTACTGTTTGCCATCTGAGACATCTTTAAAAATAAATAAAATGAAATCCGGAAAAGCTACATATTTATATCTTTATTTTTGCCTTTTATCGCTTCAGAATAAGATTGAAGTTACATAATAATTAGGGATATATAAGTAGTTTTATATTATATAATATGATTACATTTGAAAAATAATTTTGAGTAAAGTTTTGTTAGAGATTTTCTATTTTAGTTCCATCGTGTTTTTACTGGAATTTTTTTCTTACGTTTAAACGACTACTACGAAGTACGAACACCGAATGTTCTACTTTTCTATTTGAAAAGTACCAACTAAATACAATTTTCAATTGATAGCTACTTGAAACTTTTGGAACACTCGTTTAACCTAAACAAAGATCACAGAAAAGAAACATAATTCCATAACCTGTACATTTGATTTACAAATCATCATTCAGCGACTCTGTGTAGGCAGAAGAAACAAAATTAAATAAATATTTATGATAATCTAAAGAGGATTTTGATATTAATCTTCAGTTTTATTTCGTCTTATATACCTAGTCAATAATTAATTATTGCGCGTTTTACGTAACTTATATTAATACAAAACGTAAAATAAAAACGATTTTGGTCTGGGAATTATTATGATGTCTTTAGTTGAATCCATGTGTGTTTACCGACGTATACTATACTATGTATAGCTGTTATCGAGGACTATGGCTGGCAGCGAAGTTGCAATATTTATGAGACAACTTGGCAGACTTAGAACTTAGATGGATTGTACATCGACAAAATCTATACGCTATAAAAAGGTTTATAGTGGACGAAAAATCGTCACCGGATATACAAGTTGTGAAAAAAAAAGAAAAGAAAAAGAAATGGCTCCGATTTTTCCTTCTTTTTTTTCGGTCGGAAAACTTTGAAACGAATAGAGGACAATGGGAATGGGTGTCGAAAATCGTCTCACTCTACGCATGAATGATCCAAGACCCCAGCTTTATCCATGATTTTCATGTGTGGTTAAGATGTTTGACAAAATGCAATTTGTAAAAATAATGTCACTCGTTAAAGTGTACAATGCTTATACAAAATAAATCATACGGAACTTACTTATTATCGTAATAGTATAGTATATACCGATTTTAAATTCACGTAATGCGTATAAAATGTATTTAACATTCTGGAAAAGTTTGATAGCAATGTCGATTATTCAATTGTTCAATTTAAAGTTGAGAAATTTATAAATTTAAAAATGTACTAAAATAATTTTCTGTAACGTGTAATTCTTTTTATTTTTAAATATTTTTTTTGTTTAACTATTTATAATGTTTTTAAAGAATATTGGTATTCAGTCTAACGGAAAACTGCAATTTATAGGTTTATTCAAGTAACTTAAATATATTTGGATAAAAGTATTTTATTAAATAATTTTGAACTGCGATAGTTTGAAATGCAGTTTATAAAAATACAAGATAAAATGTATATTTTTCATGGACCATAATAGTTTAAATATGTTTGGACCGACTTTCGAATAAATTACATTTTTATTTCAGAATTTATTTATTTAATATTATAACTGAAATCTTGATGCGTTCATACTGTATCAACACTGAAATGCAATTTTTTCGCAACCGTTGCCATAAAAAATGTGCATTTTTTATATA
Organism: Aulacorthum solani; assembly: GCA_008528875.1. Lineage (NCBI taxonomy): Eukaryota > Metazoa > Arthropoda > Insecta > Hemiptera > Aphididae > Aulacorthum > Aulacorthum solani. The sequence continues at coordinate 1,244 of PVMI01040571.1, read as the reverse complement.
TTTTTATATTCCTCTTACAAAACGGTAATTGTTGCCGAGTCATCGCCAATATACAATATTATGTTATTCTATTCATTTTTCGTTTTTCTGGCATCTGTCAAAACGAATCTTATTATTGTCACTTCCTTGGTACATCTGTATCGTGTCAAAATGAGCCTGAACATGCCTACCCTCGTCTGCGTCGACAAACCCACTACGGTGATAATAATTATTACAATAATAATATCGTCTCCTCTGACTGGTTGGTTGTCGGTGGTATGTTTTCCGACAAACTGTTAACACGGCGCTTCGGGTATGCAATTTCGCTACATATTTCACTGTTGTCGCTGCAAGTTTATAACGCTTTGAGATTTTAATATACAAATATTATTATTAATATTATAAGCTGTCGTAAGCCAGTACTTTTCAACATGTGATTAGAGGTGTTGTGTTTGTGACACGATGGCGTAGAGTATTCGTATTTGAAATTGATCAATAGTCGAGTTTTTGATATTACCTACATATTATTGTGTAGATAGTTTACTTGAACCTAAAATTCCGTTTTTCTCTTATCAAAGTTAAACTCGTGAACAGGCATTTCTTTCAACTGCCAAGTTTTGTTTCTTATTTACACTATTGTTACAAGCACAGGCACCTTTTAAATATATTAAAATATAAAACTTGCCATCATCATGACATTTTATAAAAAATTATAATATCGTCTTCTTGCAGCCTCTCTAAACACGTATTAGTATTATGCGTACAACAACTTACTGTATGCAGATTTTTAATACAATAAACGTATATAATGAGAAAATTGTGACGTGTTTCTGGTAAAACATATTGAGAACCAAGAGAGAGGAGTAGAGGTAAAGAATCTCGATGATAATGGAAATGTTTTTATAGTGGTATTGATGGTGATTGTTGTTGCTATTGTTGGGGAGAGAGGAGGGGGGGAAACGTGACCTATACTTCAAACAAGAATATATTTATTTGCTTAGTCTGATTTCAAGGCTTCGATGTGCTTTGCCGCTATTAGTCACTTGCAGGAGCCCGTGTATCGGTCATGATCATGACATGATCATGTGAAAGAATAATGTAATTTCGTATTTAATTTGAATTTTTTTTTTATATTATTCATGTTATTATTTAAAACACCAAACGCACGAAGTCGTCGCGGCCATTATTATTTCGAGATACGATTTTAAAGTCATTGTAGCGTGTACAGTCGACGGCGGCGGGATAACGATTGTTTGACTGTGGGT
>PVMI01040539.1:0-12217 GCA_008528875.1 Aulacorthum solani | reverse complement strand
CAACCCGACATATTATTATTATTGTTATGTGTACACGACAACAATACACTAAACAAGGCCATATTTTTATCGGCGTATAATGACACACGAATAATAATACAATAATATTAAAATGAAATAAAAATATATTTTAAAAAAATTTTCGAAAAATAAACGTTGAAAAATCGCAACCATCTGTACATAAAAAAGTTTCTGATTTTCTACGGGGTCGCGTTTCGTCGCTATCCGTCGTATAATATAATAACCGATTGGGGCCATGTTCAGGCGACACGGTCGGTACGTTAAATAATAATAATAATAATAATAACAAAAACCCAATAATATAACGCACTTCCGTTACGGCTATCATCGTCGCTATTTTCATATCCGATCGATGTTATGCACACGCAGACAATTGTGCCGACTGTCGTAATCCGTACGTGATCTATAAAATATTATATCCGCAACGGGTGCGATTACAAAGCAAGAGTTTCGACCAACCCCCAATTTAGAAAAACGTTGTCACGATCGTTATGACGATATGATAACACGATAAAAATATATCGATAAAAAAATGTGATAAAAAAAAACCAAAAAGTCGATAAACTTTAATTATAATAGTATAAAAAAGACACATGCGCAATCATTCTCTACTCACATATATTTAAATTATTTTTTTTTTATAATTAAGTACAATAAATATATGTGAGAAGGGAACATAAAAATAAAATTATTGGGGTTGAATGAGTAAGGAGCCACCCAATATAGTTGCATTCAACTTTTAAAACTGAATTTTACAATTTATTATGTTAGCTCTTTTTATCACAAGCTGCTATAAAATATATACTACGTTGAGTACTCTTAACTGCCAACAAGTGGTTAATTATTATTTTACTACTTGTCAAAAACTTACTTTACCATTTTTTCTTACAATATTATGTTCCACATACGCCGAACATAATAAGAGCTGAGGCAATCGAAAAATAAATTCAACAACATATTTTTTTACACATAAAAACTGAAAGAGAGTACAATTTTTATAGAAATGTTATGACAGTTCTATTTTTAGAAAGCTATGGGTTTATTATTGCGTTACTCTAAGAAAATGTATAAGATATTGAAATATCGCTATGTCGTTTTCTGTGTACCATTATTTTTATTATCATAGTGATTTTTACCTTTTTTTTGTAGTTGATATGTTGGTATCCTTATGTTAAATTTCGCATTATGAACATAATATTATTATACATACCTCCGGACCTACGGGCTACGGTACATACCTAGCTGCAGCCTGCCTAAATAATAATTATATTATAAAAATACGAAATTCGACCGATCGTCTTGCCGGAAGATAATCGCCCTGAACCGTGCTGTGTGTATAATATATCGTATGTACATATGGACGACGTCCACCCCCTCCCCATCTAAACACACCCCCTAAATTGGAAGACCGGGCCCGGTGTCGCCTTCTATATAAATGTGCATTGTGCGGCCGCTAATAACGTACTGCAGCGGCGTATAGCATACACGTATATTAAATTGATACAATAGCCATTAGTCAAGGGGTTGACAAACGACACCCGAAGTCAGGCAGGACGGGGGCGGTTTTCAGCACAATCGGCCTGGATTGGGAGGCGCTCGCGGTCCGTTTGTGTTGTTCGATAACGTGCCATTAATTCGGCCACAGAGATTAGCTCACCCGCTCGTTCGTTCGCCCACCCTCGTCGTCCACGTTCGCGCTCGCTCTCTCCGTCTCTCGCACTCCCCCCTCAGCAGCCATCCACTACCCACACCCTCTGCGGCTGCGGTGTTTCCCTAATCCAGTCGGTCGCGTTTTAACGACCGCGTTACCATTACCTTTTTTTTTTTTTTTGAAAAATTCTGCTGCTGATAAAAAAAATGTATTTATAAGTATATAATATTAAACATAATAGCCAGCCGCCGTCCGACGAGCCCACTCACGCATGACCTCTCGAACACATAATAGCCGTATGCATATTCGAAAAATGTCGCGTGGTGGTTTTTTTTTTTTTGTCGATCGGCGGAAATGTTTGGTGGTTTACGATAATATATCATTTAGAATATAATAATATACCAAGGTACAAAACTAAAGAGTAATATATCACTGTATGGTACCTACGCATACCGATATAGGTTATATAATATATATATATACAGCACGTTAATAAAATCGCGTGTGTGCATTGTACGTATCGGCGAGGGAGGGGGGGGGTGTTCAAATTTTACGTTATCGGAACAGGGTAATCCGACCAGTCGAATGTCGATCGATCCGATGGTGGTGCAGGTGGTGGTAGCGGTGGCTTGCGACTACTGAACGCCAATTGATCGGGCGACGCGCGTTGTACGCCAATTGACTTTCCACTTCACCGCGAAAAACCGTCGAACGTAAAACGATACGACCGAACGACAACCAAACGAAAAAAATAAACAATCATAATGGCCCGAAATAAAGTCCGACGAGGGGCATACAGGATGATTCGCCGAAACCATGGCCACTAACGTTCTTTTACTCTTTAACATTTATTAAATAATGATCTTTGGAAATTTGTAAACATACTTGAGGACACGATTTTTTAATACTTTGATTTTTTATACCATTTGATGAGAACCATATATTTTTTCCGTGTAAATTGTTAAGCAGATGACTTTTTTGAAAATGATGATGTATCTAATAATCAAAAATCAACCGAGTAGTTTTTAATTTTTAACTTTTTACACTAAGTAAACATTAGGTTTAGGGGATGTCTAGGTATTTTATATTTTTGTAGCCCGATATACCATTTAATTACTCAGTAACAACTCTTTTTAGTTTTGATTCGGACAAGCACATCTTTGAAAGTAGCATATAGTAGCTACTAAACATTTTACAGTAAAGTTGGTTGGTTCTCATTTGATAAAAAAAACATTCCTCACTACAAGACTGCAGCCCTTAAATAGTAAGTAAATCTAAATAATTGAAAATGATATAGTCTTCGAGTATATTTAAAACTTCCAATCATCAGAATATTTGAATAAATGCATTATTAAAATAATAAATTGTGGTGAGCATGATCGATGAATCGCCCTGGATTGATATCATGGCTTAGAAGTTCTAAGTTAGAACGTTTTAGAGTGCGCGCTTGCTTTCCTCTCCAATATATTATCGGTTTGATGCAAACTTGTGGCTTTTGTGCATGAACTGAGTCGATGAGTAAAATATGTTTTCAACATTCTGTTGAAAGTGATGCGAGGGATCACGTTCATTGAGGTTTTTCAAATTATAGTTAGAATACATAATATTATATTTTGCAGAAAAAACTCGTATTTATTTGTTAATCTTTAAACATGTACACTTCAATAGTTAAACCTGATTAAAATAAAACTGAATACAACAAACGATTTTGAGAATACTCCAAAATCGAAATAATTCGAATGTTGCTTAAATAATGATCTAATAGTGTTGAAATGCTTCTTTCAAGATTTCTGTAATTATTAATAAAATAATAGAAGGAAATCTCGATAAACTATAACTATTATACTTAGTGCTTTTAAGCCTTAAACACTGATCACGATTTAGAGATGAAAACAAATGTTCTGAGGATTTGTGGTACTTTTTATTTAGATTCGGGTTTAACTGCGAGAATGGCCTTTAAAAATTTTTTTTTTAAACTTCATTACCAACTAGATCAAATGTCCAATAAATATAGTTGCTTTGTGAAACTCTCAGATCACTCTTCCTTTCTCAATAGTGATCAGGTAAACATGACAAAAATGTAACAATAAGTTCCTTGATACACTCTGAACCTGAAAGTTTCAATGCAAAATTACTAAATATCAACGATAAGTATTTGAGAACATATTTATAAAATATATACAATTTAAATCGATAATATAACGACCACAATTGAGCTTGTATAAAATATTTAGTTCTATAATAATGTGTCAACGTGTCATCATACACTTAATTAATAATTTAAAATTTCTTTTTATAGGATTAAAATCCTATATTGAAAAGGAATTTAATTAAGGATATGACACATTGACATATCATTATAAATGCAATTTTATTAATAAAGTATTATAAAGTTGTTATAATATTTATCTTTATAACTATCATTATACAAATTATAAATTCCTCTGAACATATATAACAAAAATCTTATCTCTGTATAACAGAATTCTTTTTATTCATTTAACATAAAAGTTGTTACACAATTTTTAGATTTAGTATTACAATTACAAATTATTACTACCTAATTAATATTTTAATATCCATGTTAAAATATTTTGACAACATAATGTAGGTAATTATTATTATTATTTTTAAATTTAATTATTACAATTTTAGTTTTTGAAATAAATACTAATTTGGTACATTTTTAATGTCCGTGAAAAAGTACTTGTACAATAAATATTTTGAATTTTTGAATGTTTTTCAAATGAAATGATATAAGTTATGATATTATTATGTAATATACAATTGATCATTGCACGTGTATTATATACTTGCCTAAGTGATTTAACTGTTGACAATGCAGCTAAATATTTAAATAATAATATTATGTATGTGCAGCCACACACGACACACAAGACGTATACAGTGAATTAAAAATTATGTTTTGAACCAACACAAAAATCGATAGAGTTGCGGTATGTGCGTTTTACTCAAATTAACTTCGTTCGATCACTTCATGCTACATTGCGCACAAATTGAAATGTATAAATCTTTTGTATGTTATTTTTCAAGTGAAGCAAAAATAATTTAATGCTGAACCGAAAAAAGTGCAGTCGAAAAATCACGTACGCGGGGAAACATCAAAATCCGAACATTTGTTATTTTAAAAAAGTGCCCCAATATTATAGAGAATTGGTATTCCATGAGGCGGGAGGCGGTGGTTTTTTTATTCTCTAAAATGCCAATAACATTATAAAAATTTCCATAATGTCAAAATAAATGATCGGTGGCGCTACTGATCTTGAATTAAATGATTTTTAGCTGTTTTTTTTCATGTATGAAACACGATAAATGATAATGACACGATATATTTTCATTATTATTCGTTTTAATATTTTATTATTTAGTATTTACTATAATACAATTTCTATCGCAAGAATATTTTTGGTTAAGATGTGTTGTAGTGTTTCATTCGGAAAGCATTATTACACATAAGTTCCTAAAAAAAAAAGGGTGAAACTTATAAAATAACGCAACAGGTATAACGTTGTTTCCTTGTTCCTATGTATTACTACATGGTAAAAATGTTTAACAAGGATTACAAATCATTAGCCTAACCTAACCTAGCTGCTATTCAAGGACATTTATTTCACCATTGAAACTTGTGTTCAATATTTGGAAAATAATACTAAAATAATAAATGTTATAAAAATGTATTTTTTCTCCACAGAACGTTGTCAATTGTATGATTAATTTAATAATTCATAAAGTTCTATATTATGTACAATGTACATCATGCATCGATCTGTTTTTGGAAATCCTCATTATAAACTATAAATTTCCACCACGGTACATATTATTTTGTGTGTTAACATTACACGTTTACATACACGTCATATAATAATAATATAACGTTATGTATTTTTACGAGTATTATTCCAAGTATTGGTAGGGGAAAAAACAGGAATTAGTAAAAAAAACGAGCTTATTGTTGTAACTTTTAATGGTTGATAAATCAATTTATTTTTTCCTCGATTAGATAAGTCTTTGATCCATTAACCAAAACTAATCCATTATTTTTAAATATGTATGAACATCCCCAAGCATCTAATAATTTATTTCCATGCGGAAATCTCCTTAATCGTAGTATAATTATATAAAACATGTTATTATTTTCATCCACCGAGTGTAGTTGACTGAGATGGATAATAGTTCAAACCTCCTCGACGAATAATCATCGTAGGCTAAGAAAATAGGTTAAAATATTATTTTCAAAGTTTACTGTAAGGTATGTGCCCATAACACTAATGACTACTGAAGGGGTTGAGCAAAATTTGAAACCTCCTTTTCCACAGCTAGTTTATAGGTAATAGCCAATACAACATATAGGTATCTCATATTTCAAATATTTATTTTGATACCTGTGTATAAACACTTGATATTTTATATTTTAACAATTATTAGTTATATATACTGAAGACACCTACTCGTAAGTTAAAACTTCTTGTCTTTATTCCTATAACTAAACACGACTCTCATAAAAATTAATTATTTCCGAAAAATAATAATTGCTCTTCATTTTTTTTAAACTTTATGTTAATTTCTGGGATAACAACGTATTGCTTATAATTTGATACGATAAAAATGCCAAGACTAGACCCCCCCTCCCCCACGGCTGCAGATCATCGCAACTGATTATTTCCGATGAGACAAAAATCTACAGGTAACTCGTGGCGTAAAATTTTTTTTAGGGTTCACTCTACAAACTGCGACGCCAATTTTAAATTTTACCATAGACCTACTATAAATTGTATACAGCTCGCTCAAAGAATATTGTAAAATTCACTATTTAATAGTCTAACGACCGAGAAAACTTGCAGTAAAAACTTATAGTTTTCGAGAATCCACTATACGGCGCTCCCTCGTTCATATTTTATTTTTACTCGCGTTCTAACACTGACGTCTATTATACTCGCGCGCGACATATTATATTCTAATATTATTATTATTATTATTATTATTATTATTATGTAATATGTATACAGGCCATACACATCACCGTGCGAGCAGTTGTATGTATATCGTCGTACTGCAATCACAAAAGCTCGAGGGCGTACAAACGTATTACTCACACCGTGTATATGTATATATATATATTATTACGCGAGACGACTTATTGACGTCTCCGATCACGTCGGCGGTACGCATTCTACTTAAACACGCACACGATACATATAGGTATAACAATATATTATATTGTGCACTGTACGAACGTTACACACACTGCACACCCGTGTCTATAGCTGCAATATAGGTGCAATGCAATATTGTATACGCGCGTATAATTTAATATTTTTCTCGCCGTTATCCCGTCTTGTAAATGTGTAGGTATACGTTATTCCGTCGTCTGCACTCGGAAGTCAGATAATATTATTATTATCATACACCAACGCGTCAAGTATAATGCAATAATATGTGCACCGGAAACGCATAAATAAAATCACGAAATTGTCTCGAGGGCCGATTCCGGGCGGTGTTTATACTGTTGGGTATCGGCGAATGTGCATCATAATATAATTATTATATGCGGTGTGTTTGTACGATCGCATAATACTTGTTGTTGTCTTACCACGTTAGTACCTACACCACCTGCTACCCTTTGCAGAGTAAGAGACGTTTTTTTGTTTTATTTTTATTAATAATCTTTGAAGAGCTTCACATTATGCGAAGTGGTATATTTTTCGAATATACATTTATAGGGTACATATATTATAACATCATATCTATTCGGATTGTATGTGGAAATCTGCTCAACAAAAACAGAAAAAAATGTCTTCGCTTTCAGATTATTCAGTTCAATTTTTTATTTTTTATTCCAAAATATATTACCTGCCTATTATACATGTATACCTAATATTATATTAATATCTAACTTCCATGAAAAATAAAAAATAATACAAGTAGTAAGTAGTACCTACATAATATTATAGGTTAGGTTAGGTTAGTTATTATAGGTCTGGTGGCGAGAAATATATCTAAAACGTACAGTACGTAAAGCTTACCAATTCCCTGCGACATACGAGTGACTGCAACATTCGTCTGTGGCTTATTCTTTTTTTTACAAGATTATAGTATTATTATAATTTTATCAAAACCGACCTGCGCAGTACGATTCTCTCTCCAGAGTCGAAGAAAATACCGACTTCAGCGTCCCTGTCATATCATCATCATTTTTTTAATTATGCCATAGCGTACTTTTTTATATTACCTATCTTATAAGATACATATACAATTTTACAAATTTTATAAAGTCACACGTATCTCAAGATTTTTTGAATTTATCGACAATTTTCTATTTTTGTACAACAATAATAAAAATACCTGCAAAATAAATTAATAATTTATGTGGAAAATACACGATATTTCTACTGAAATTATCTTGTCAATTGCAGACTGAAACATTTTTATGTGTAGATTTTCCTCGTAAAAAGCATAATATACCAAACCACTTAATTTGTATCCTTACTCACATCAATATGAGTTGAATTATATTGTTCGTCAAATGATCTATGTTTAAATTACTTACCATTTTCAAATCATGAATATTCTATTTTATTTTTGGTTCTAAAAACAAAGAATTATTAAAATTAATTTACATACCATTGCTGATTTGTATAAAATATTCTAGTTTTTATTATTATTATTATTATTTTTTTAATCATGCATTTTTGTTAATCCATTAAAAACGGTTTTAGTAAATAAGTGAATACATGAAAATTCGCTCTTTAATTATTAAAACCTATATGTCAATAATTATTAACAAAAACATTTTCGTGAGATTTATGTATTATAAGAAGTAATGATATATTTTAATAGGCATAGAAGTTTACACTTTTACAGAGATTTTATATTTTTGAATTTGCCATTGGCTTATGGTTTTTTTTATGATGTAAATTATATCAATTTGGGAGTTCGGAGTCCACTTTTACAGATGAATGGAAAATGGCTTAAAAATAAGGTAGTTAATGTATTTTGGATATCAATTGACGACAAAACAAAATTGATTAATTAATAGATTATTTATTTTTTAGTAATACTCATCTCTAAATCAGATGAAGATCAAACTCGAAAAACTATTTTTTTGTATGGACAAAAAATGTTTAAAAAATCTGTGTGATCAAACGTTTTGTACTCATATTAAATATTATATTAATTTGTGTGAGGACAAATTGTTCGTCAGAAGCATCATATAAGTTTCCGAAAAATGCGTAGGTACACAATATTATAATTGATCGTGTTAGCCAAACTTTTAAGTTAGAACTTTTTTCATATCCCTGTAAAAATGGACTCAAAAGCTCCAAAAATGCATACTACAACTTATGTGTAAATATTATTTTTTTTTTTTAATATTGATTCATTTTATGATTTATGATATTCATTATTTTATATAGATTACCTGCTATAGCTTATCTATTTCGTAGTAAGTATGATAGATCTTTCTAAATTTCATTTTCTTTGTTATCTTAAAGTAGTTGCACAAGAATATCATATCGATGGAAATGGATGTACCTGGTGAATTTTTTAGAGTGAAACACGTGTGCATTTTTGCTATGTACTTAATGTACAGGCGCACGATGTATTGACGTTGAAAATTACAAATAAATACCCATATATCTCTTGCACATTATAAAAATTCAATCAGCTACATTTTTCGGTGGCATCTCAAATATTTTTTAATAAGTACGCGAAAAAATAATTCCTTTTTTCAGCGTATTGTATCATTAGTTATATAACAACGCAATTTTTCATATTTTATGAAACGTTAAATAATAAAGTTTGAAATGTTTGAATGCTATTTTTTTTTTTTTTTGTAATATAAAAAAAAAAAAGGTTGGTGTAAATTATTTCTATTTCTATAATTATTAATTATATAAGGAACAATACAAACATGTTTTCATTGAAAGCTATGAGTGCAACTTTGACCGTTAAAAATCATATCTCATCAATTTATAATGAGATTATATTCAGTACTTATAACAGTTTTTAATATTATGAAACTACATACTTAGGTAGATATTAGAAATATATAAGGATCTGATTGGAAAATAAAATAAAATGGTAAGTATTGTTGAACAATATAACGTTCTCATTTAGATTATTCTGAATGTTATTTGAAAAACCAATTCCAGAGATTTCATTCCAATAGTATTTAAGGGATACATTACATGCTTATTGTATATTTTTATTTTACTCTGTCTACCAAATACTGCGGGTAGGATGATTTGTTTACTATAATATGAATACATTGAGTATAAAATACACAAATATAGTGTACCCAAGTATACCTGATTTGTATGATATGCGTCTATACCGTTGTATTTTCAGGTCATTGTGATATTGTGTGTGTACTTACACTGTACGGTGTTGGTCAAATTCCGTCAATTTTTTTTATGGTGTCTGAATTTATTATATATATCGGAGGATTTATCACGCATTAAAAATGTATGCATCTTTTGCACAAGATCATTATGAAACAAGAAAGTGTGGTTCAATGTAGATCTGAACAATATTAGTAGACAATTTTCACGATTCACAAATATTCTATTATAATAAGATATCGGAAATAGGTACCTGTATTTTTCGATATTGAGCGATTATTATAATACGGACTAGAAAACAGTACTACATACCACAAGTATAGTATAAAATACACAATATTATACCGGTACAGTTAAATAGGCGGGTAACTCTAACAATTACTGGTGACGACGATGACGGCCTAAGGCTCAAATTTGATTTCACTCGAACCCCGGACGAGGTCTGCACGAGATCGCGGCCTGCCACTCTTGGCGATTCCTTCGCCACTGCCCTCGCTCCTCATGTGGCGTATACGTAGATATTTACGACCGTCCGTAATACAATTTTGACCGTTAATAGCAACAACAACGGTTATTACGATTCCTATGATATAACTCTCGTACACGACACACACCCCGGCGAGGCGGGTGGGCGGGTATATTATATTGCCGGGGAACTGGACTGAGAGGGTGCGCACATAGGGCTGTACAGTATATAGCCAAAAGAGGAGGAGAAGAGGCAATATTGTGCGAGGAATTCCGTATTGCTCCGCAACAGCAGCGGCCGCGCAGGACGTGACCATTGCGCTCAATTTGACCAGATTTGTTGTATTGCCAGCTCCGGCTCGGCCGTTATACGTACCTGATAAAATATTGTACGAGCGTGCGTGTGCTGTGGTGTAATGGTACGTATATAAGACCGCCGCCGAGTCGTATTACGGCAATCGCTTTGACTGCAATACGAACCGCGTGTACGCGATGTAGTAAGTAGGTACGTGTGCGAGCTCGGTGCGGCGGAGATAAAATTTAACGCGCGCCATATGGGGGGCATACGACGTGTAGAGGTATACGTATACACACTATGCAGCATATCATATATATGTGCACACGTAATTCAATGTGTAAAACACGCGTCACTCGCCCTACTTTCCGGGGAAGAGACCGTGATATTATTAGTAGTAGGTGCACTGCGCTGTGGACGCGAGACGAGACGCGCCGGGAGACCAGACGGACACCGGGAGACGGAAGCGGAGAGGAAAATGACGGGAGCGAGAGAGAGAGAGAGANNAGTGAGAGAGGGTTGACATATAATGTGGCGGAGAACCCCATACGTTTTTCGGTGTGAGGATAATATTCTCTCAAGAAAACCGTACGTCCTTTTTAAGACACATTGGATTCAGGAGATTTAACGGACATTTAATGGCGGTGGAAGAGAGAGAGGGAGAGGGAGAGAGGGACACAGAGAGAGAGAGAGCCAGAGAAAAGAAGGAGACTCTAAATAAAAATATAAAATCCATCGGCGTACAACACTGTATCAGTTTTAGATGGAGAAAAATCGCCGTCGGGCGGTGCAGAGACCCTGTCTGACACGCGGTTTTCGAACGCACATAATATCATAACAGTTCCCGCGGGCGCCCTAAACCACTACTGTCTACAAAACAGTGTGGCGTACTATACAGTGCACCACTACCATAGCTCCCACTACTGCCGCTGCTGCTTCAACCACTGTTTTTTTTTCCGCTACCTACCATTTCCGCGGTACCACTACCGTACTCGCGTATGATACCGATTCAGCGCGATCCCAGACCTATTTTATTCACTCCGAGTTCTATTGAAACACTAGGTACAATAGGTACCTAGCCTAGGTATACTTTCAGCACTCGGTATACGCTGCGTGATCGTTTCAATGTTAAATAATATCCTGACCCCCCCTCAATTTATTGAGAACACAAAATATACCTTACCGGAGACTTAGACACATACGACGGCTCGTAAAACACGATTTCATAACATTAAACTATTATGCGTAGGTAGGTAGGTATATAACATTGATATAATGCGAAAACCTCGGAACGCCGATTAAACACAACTGCAGTTATTAAACGCGGGTTTCGCCAGTACGACACTCTTATTTACCGTCACACGTGTTAAGCATCGATAAAAACGTTCAGAGATTCGAATTATTTTCAATTTATTATTATTATTA
>PVMI01040533.1:0-19881 GCA_008528875.1 Aulacorthum solani | reverse complement strand
ACAGCTGATTTCTATAAGCCACAACCCATAGCGATTAACAGACAGTTAAAAACTTAACAGTAAATCGATGATAACTGCTGCAGATGCTGCAGTAAAGTATTGGCTGGTTACGGTCTTATAGTGGTAGGTAAGTTTCATACCACGAATAACTGCTTTAAGCATAATATCCGCTAGTCTATAATTATGGTGGTCAGAATATTCATGTGGCGTAACGTTTTGAGCAATAAGACAAATTAAAAAGCAGCGCTATTATATTATGGTACTAAAATACCTACGCAGCAGCCGTTATTTCAATGCACAACATTCAGAAGGATATAAGTCACAACGGCGGTCTTCACACTTTACTCTATATGAAAAGCATTAGCGGAACAAAAAAAATATGTTTCATCGTAAAACCGATATGCTTCGGCTGAACATGATTACATGAAAGTAATAATAAATGTATTTTCCACTACAAATAATTTCACTTAAAAGTACTTAAGTACATATTTTAAAAGTATATTTTTCACGTTTTTTTTTTAAACACACGATTAATGAAAAAATATTTATTATATACTTGTCAAATACATAAACAAAGTGGCGTCAATTAAACACAAATCTACATATTATATTCACAAAACCAATATAACTTAAATAAGCTCAACTACAACGATTTAAATGTTGTTATGAATATTACAGATGAGATTTTTAATTAAACAACTTGCTAAATTATTTATTTTTATTTAATTGGTCCTAATACTCCTAATTGACCTACATTAGTAACTTTCTAAATGGAGGTTATGTCATTTAAAGTCATGGTTTATTCTAGCTGATATACTCGAGTGTCGGTCATTGTACTAAACAAATTTATTAACCGTTATGTTAACCTTTAATTTTGGCATAAACACTTACTACTTCTTTTATTTAACAATTGTCAAACAATAATTATTTTATTACTTGATCAATAAAACATAATAGTATTATACATTGTGCAATTGGTAAAATAAATTAAAACAATAAGCTTCTTCGTAAAACGTTTAATAGCTATTTATCGATTGAAATTTAACAGATGATCTCAAAATATATAAATAAATTCAAGTGGTAGCATTAAATACTTATATTATATGATGATAAATATATTATGTCAGCTAAGATATGGTAATATATGGTATAGTACTATACTTACTATAAATAGCAAAATATTGCAACTTTAACACAAACACTTCTAGAATTAATTAATGATAATATTTGTATTTTTTTTGAGTACCACTATGCTTGTGCGTTTTGACTAGCAGAATAATTTTAGAAAAATATGTTAAAAAATTTTAAATCAATACATTAATAAAAAAAAATACACCAATGGAAAAATAATTAACACATTTTAATTATATTTTCACTACTTATCATCTGACACATAAAATTATAAACATTTAATAAAAGTCGAAAAAGTTGGAAGCTTTAAAATGATAATCTTAGTAGTTACTGAAACAAATTAATTTATTTCTTGTATTCTATAAAGATCCATCAGAAGAAAAAAATTCGAATTCATTTTCATGAATAGTTTTTGAAGTTTCTAAATCATAATGGCTTAAATAAAAAAAACTAGTATGTACTTTTAATTAGAATTATATATTGCCTAGGTAGGTATACTACCTATACTAGACTAGAGACACACTGCAGATAAAATACAATATGCTTATATATAGTTTTGTTTTAATTATATCTTTTGTAAAATTGAATCATAATCAAAAAATGAACACACAAAATACAACAAAAAAAAAACATGACAATTTCAACCTTGGATTAGGCAGGAAAAATAAACACACATACACATACACTTTGATACATAAACACAACCCATAAAATAATACTACGGGAATATCATAGGTATAGTATAGCGTCGACAGGATATTGTTTTATCTATATTTCGTCTTGGCTATAAGTTAAAAAAAAAACGTATATTCAAGTTACAATATTGTACTGCGTGAGCGCTAGAACAGGGTGCACCGTATAATTAAATTTCCCATATTAGTCAGTACCCAATACATATTTTTGAATTCTATTTGACGGACATGAAACTAGGCTAATGGATCATCAATCGCTCGCAGACAGAATTCGAAAATATGAATAGGGTACTGAGTAATGTAGGAAACTGAGTTATAGAGTTTCCCCACAACCCATTTTTCGTGGACACACGATAATATACGAGTAAATCTTACAAATAAACACCCAGATATTATTCATTTCAATTGCAATTGTGGATAAATGAGAAAAATAGTGCTGTCTGAACACTCTGAACCAACATCTGTTGGTGATAAAAAAAAATGTAATTATACACGCTTGGTGATAAAATTTAACGACAGGTATTCATAACAAAAAAAAAAAAAAACGTTAAATTTGAAACCACGCATATTATTGTACACTCATGACATTGACATCATATCGTGATTGATAACCAAACACAACAAAATATACGCCTCGCTATCAGCGAGGTACTCTTTAAGTTATTATTTGCATTGTATTTTGCTATATATGCATAGGTACATAAACTTTTTTATAGAACATAATATAATACGTTGAAGTGACTAATGACTACAATACTATACATATCATTTAGCAAAAAGCTGGTCGAACGACTTATAAGTCAACACGCATGATCATCATCACTAATATTATATTATATTATACATACAATACAAGCCAATTGACCGAAAATTAAACAAATAAGAATTGAAGAATATAAATATATTATATAGTGATCATCCTTTCATCGTGAACCAGGCAACATTATACATAATACAAATTATTTTTAATTGTATGTTCTTATAATGATAATCAACGAGAAATGTAAAATAGTATTTCCTCAGATATCTTTAGGTTTATTATAAAATAGAATCGTCCTATAAATTTATTATACAATATACATTTACTATTATTATTTTTTTAGTACATAATTAGTAATTGAGTTTAATGGACGTTTATTATATAATATAGATAAGATAAGTAAGCACATTAATGTAATAATAATAGTATAATTGATATGTTGAAACACAATCAAAATAAAATAAATAAATATACACGAGTAACAACCCTTTTCGCTATATTCCAAGTGGGATGACAACAAAAAATATTTTTTTTTACTTCAAATGAATCTATGTTAAAAAGACCATCCTAATTACAAGATGTATACATAATATTATATTATAATTTACGAATTCGACATACCTTTTTTATCCAGCGGCTTCTGGCCGAATCGGGCGAGCCACCAACGCAACAGCCGGCGGAGCAGCGATAACCCATTGGTATATCCGGCGGCAGGTTTTCCGGACTCTGAGTACTTACGGTGGAAAGCCGGCAGTCCACCGGCGGCGGCATCATCTTTCTTGTTGCTGCCAAACTCTTCGATCACCGGCGACACCGTCGAAACGGGCGCGACGACTGCCGTGTGGTGTTCCCTGCTGTACGGCGACATGTGCACTTATATATATAATATAATAATATGCTCCTCCAGTGCTTCAGTATTCACATTATATCCTTCGTCACAGCACCAGTCTGTGTGTATACATTTTTTCTTTACAAAAACGTTCGATTTTACAAAGGCAAATACACCGCCGCTCGAAGGACCGGATCAAACCATTCAAAGAAAATAAGAGCATTTGGATATTTAAAGGGGTCAGATATATAGTCAGGTATCCAAATTATCGAAAAATTCTTGTCGGAAAAATGTGAAAATTTCATCAGTAAAAAGCGATAAAATATAACTCAATACATAATGATTGTATTTGTTTTTATGTATTGTTATGCTGTATGTTATCGTGTACCTACCTAAATTTAGTTATAATTGTATTGTATACCTTTTATGCTGTTTTTATATGGTTAACCCGGCCCTCCACACACGTCCACCACGATAGCCGATTCCATATAATACGCGTATAACATTATGGGGTATAGAAATCGCAAATTCTGATAGATCGATCGTCTCGCGAATATTTATTAGAACGAACACGCGATATAATATTTATTCGCAAGTCACAACGCGACGAGTATAAAGGTAATGACAGATATGTACAATATTATACATCGTAGAAAATGAAACAATGGACGCGAGACGGAAAGATTGCTGCACCGACAGTCCAGCAGAAGATTTCAAGACGCGGGGGCGTGATTAACATTCTGTACATGGCTGCGGCGACGAAGAGCAACCGATTTTGGTGCGAAAGAGTCGGCGGTAGTGGATGGTGATGGTGGTGGTGGTGGCGGCGGTGGTAGCATGGTAGCAATATTCGAGTAAGACTCGATAACATTGTAAAAATCTGACGAAACCTTTTGCAAATTTTCATTACCAACATCCGTGATGTTAACAAACTTTTTATTAAAATGTTTTTTTTTTCATTTTATCTAATTTCCTCTAAAATTACATTATTTTTTTAGTATAAAAAAATTTCCTTCGGTGGCTACGTATAATCATTAAAAACATTAAAATATAAAAATAATCAAATACTATTAAACATTTAAGCCTCGTATTAAACGCACGCAATACGTTATAAGGTTTTCACTGAGCAATGAGCACATTATTATCATATTTTCGTTTCAATTATATACAATATATATATTATATTTTATACCCTACATATCATATACAATTGTATATTCGTATACATAATCAAAGTATTTTAGTCATAAATGCCATAAATGCAATAATATTTTGTATATAATACCACATCATCGTTTAAAATTCAATACGGTACCCATTAAATATTATTTTATTTCAAAGTTATTTTTAAATGTGGAAATATATGTAAATGCCAAATTGTGAGAAAAGCTCTTTTTAAAATGTAGGTATACATAATAATATATCACGTATATAAAAGTTTTATATTTAAAAATAACGTTACATTTATGCCACAAATTATTATATTGATTTTTGCCACATAAAAATCATATTTTGGCTAGGTAGTCATGTTACGTCTAGAAAAAAATATTAACTGCTGACAAAAATAATTATTTTAGCGACTTTCAGATCTTTAATTAATTATTCTCAGAATCTATATAACTGTTTTCGATGTGCTCCATTAATAAAATTAGTCACCCACCATCATTACTATAATGGCCAATGGGGATTCAAGTGTGAAATTTCGAATAAATGTGTAATAAGAAAATACAATTAACATTTAACAATAAAAGGTTATTTACATATTACTCTGTTGTTGAAGTGTTAATTTATCAAAATATATGAAAACATTGATATTCAATAACTAGAATGGATATGTTCAATTATTTAACAGAATGAAATAAGCAATTCAATAACCTAGAGTTACGTCAATGACTTTTCGCGGTCATTACCGTTATTCCGGTTATGGTTGTGACTGTGACAACCGGATTGGTACCATTTTTCCCTCCGTCAACGTAACAAACAACGGGCAATTACCAACAGTCTTATGAAGGTTTTATCTTAAAAGAGGAAGACACATGTATCCTCTTCAGAAAAATTACACTCATATAACGACCTATCAGTAACTACTGATAGGTAGGTCATTAACCGTTTAACGGGCGTTTACCCTAATATTACAAAGGTAAAGAAACACACCTTATTGAAATATTTAGTAAACATGATATTTAAGTATTGAATTATTAAATAGGTATATTTGTAGTTGGCTGTGATATTGTTTTTATTTTGCTTATAGTCTGGCGTGCAGGCAACCAACATATTTTTTCAGTAAAGTATTGAGGGACGATGTTTTATGTTTTATAGTTCATATTTATATACTTGTTCAATACACAATATATTATATTACTATATATAGTTTCAACTCTCAATCGAACAAATTGAAAAATTGAGGTTAAATCCACGCCCAAAACTTATGAAAATGGACACTTGGATACGCTGAAAGAAAATGATCGATAATATTGGCCAAATATGACCGCATGTCATAATTGTATGCCAAAGAATATAATATACGATAATATAGAACGAATATATAAATGTGATAAATAATATGAAAATGTCAGGGTTCTTTCCAATACCTTTGCCAAAGTACAGGGTGGGCGTTTCACCTATGAGTAAATTATTAGGTCTTGTAGGCAACAATGGTGACAAAACTCTGAAAGAAAGTGCAATGATAAAAAAATAACAGGAAGAGGAGTGTGTTTTTAATGACGAATTGTCCATAAACATTATAAAAAATAGTCACTCATTTCAAAGGTGGCCTTGGGATAAACCATTTGTCATTTTTCATTTTTTATTTCATAGACGTTGTCTATTGACAAGCATTTAATGAAGGGCAAAATTAAAATAAATCGAACAACCCAATTTTCTAAATTATTATATTTTTCAAGTATGAAAATGAATATTGAACTGTTTGAAATAAGACGTAGGTACCTTCAGAACTTTTGAATTCTATTTCAGTCAAAATGTGTTTGTTTATAAATTTTTTATATAGGTAATACTCTTAAAATAATATAATAAGTATAATAGAGATTCTTTAACAATAATTTTACCTTGATAATATAATAAATAAAAGATCTTAAATATGACTCTACTATGACAGTTCTACTAAATTGTCTAAATAATATGTATTTAATTTAATAAAAAATGATTAAAAGTAGGTGTGTTGAAAATAAATGTAAATACTTCAAAAATGTTCAAATAATATAATAATATTATTATTATTACTCTTATAATATATACTAGGTATCGGCCATACGCGAACGACACCCTCGTCATTTAAGTATACTTTAAATGTCAAATGTCAAGGGCAAATATGGGGCAACACCATGAAAACCTTTTGTTTTTATCATCGCTAACTACTTAAAACCATCAACGGCAGATGGGAAGTTTGCATATTTTAAGGTTAGTATATCAAGCGGAGAGAAAATGATAAGAATTAAACCACGAAAACGGATGTGGATACCTACACCGTCTGTTTTTACCTACACAATAATATCAAGAAAGAAAAACGTAACAAAGCATGTATAACTTATTCTTACGATTGCTGGAAAAAGATTTAAATGGGAGAAAGCCATATATATATATATATACGAATGAAAAGGATCGTGAACAGCAAACGCCGCCGGGGTCGTGATAGATGGTATAGCCTTGCTGCCGGCAAACAGCAATGATCAACGGGGGCGATGAGACGACAATGTGATTTTTCGATATATTTTCGTCATTGAACTCTATACGTACATTTGCATGGACCATTCAACACGAGCACAGTCGTTTCTGTTTAACAAAGAGTTTTTGGTGATGCAGAAAACTATCAAGTCACCAGGTGTGGAATCTTATACGTCATAGGTACATGGAGTGTATTCATTTTTCGGTATATATTCGAAGAAGAGATAAAAAACATGTGGGCATACCACTAGTCGTATAAAGAGCTATGTACATATACATTTGGATGTCAAATTATGTATACTGTAGGCAAATTGTCATTATTAATTTTTTTATGGTAATAATAATTGTAGTTCAAATATTTTTTGCTAAGGTTATATTTTATTTTATTATTAACATTTCACCGCTTGAATACAACTCAAATCTGCAAAACACTGATGTTAACGGTAGGTAATAATATAAATTAAATAAATATATCTCAAGTCAAGATAGTATAAAATTTTCAGTTGATAAGGGCGATATGAAAACTCCATTGTTGCAATACTAAATTCATACTTATGTACATAGAATATAGAATAGAATAATTTTAAAATACAAATACAATTTTAAACTACCTAAAGATAAATACATTATTTACTTGATGGTACATTTTGAAATAATAATGGTTCAATTCGTTTAAATAATTTTATACACGATTCAGGACACTATATTTTGTTACTTAAGGATAGTTCGACTATTGCATAATGTATATACAAACTAGAAAAATATATAATCTAAATAGTTTTTAGCATTCACTCGTTCCAGATGTAGAATGTAAATTCTTAACTTGTTTTGTTTTGTATAAAGCTTTGCTCAAAATAAGAATAAATAATCAA
Organism: Aulacorthum solani; assembly: GCA_008528875.1. Lineage (NCBI taxonomy): Eukaryota > Metazoa > Arthropoda > Insecta > Hemiptera > Aphididae > Aulacorthum > Aulacorthum solani. Next base: position 11,916 of record PVMI01040533.1, on the reverse strand, counting down.
TAATCAATATTGTTAAGTATATTTTGTATAGAAGACAACATTAATATCGATGAACATCTTAGGCTCAACAATTTAAACTACACTAAATGTACCTACTATTTTATACAGATTTCATCTGTCGATTTATTTATATCTGCATCTAACAAACAAAACAATTTATGATAAATATATATAACACATATAATTGACTTCGGGCAAAATATGAATTTAAAAATGTATATTCTTAAAGAAATAAGAAAACGTATAGGTTATCGTACCGGAAACAAATATGCTTTTGACAAGTTTGTCTTAACTATAAGTGTAGAGAAATTATCAAACCGTTTATTTTCACGTTTCTCATTCGCTATGCCTGCTGTACAAAACGATTGTCTGCAAAATTCTAAGTAAAATAATTATTATCATAACACTACTAATTTACGAAATACACAAATGATAAGCAAAATAATCTTTTCCATCCTGATATACATAGATATTACATCAATTATAAGATTACAATGTAATTAAGTAGCGCTATTTTAAATTATTCAACTAGGTAACAATATTTTAAAATATGTATTTTACGAATTACGCGGTTATTTAAGACTTAACTAATATTTTGAGTTTTAGGAGGTACTTATATATATACCTACTTAGTTTGTTCTCGCAATTTGAACGACAGTTCAAAAGTGGATATCGTTAATTTAAATATATAATACTATATTATAAAGAATTACTACCATGCATAAATTCAATAAGCGAAACACGTTTTCAATCCATAATACAATAATTATTAATATCTATCAAACCTATTATAATTAATTATGATTATTTTAAATTTTAAACAAATCACCTACCTAAATAGATCCGATTTTTTTGCAATTAATAATAATCCCTAACTATTTACATAATATATTTGTTCAGCTATTTTTAGTTTAAAAACTCGTCAAAAAATGTTTAAGTACCTATAGTAAAGACTTAAAGAAATTGTGTTCTAAAACAATAAACATAGAGAAATCAGTAAGAACTAAAAAACTAAAATGAAGTTCAATATTAAATGTTTGTCGTATACGTTATATATTACTTATTTTATAGTAAACTGGTATAAATCAATAAATAATCATAGATACATCATAATACATTTTTCATAGGGACGTGTTTTTTTGATCAATGTTTCATTTTTTTCAGATATTTTCGATGATTTAAAATAAAACACTTATTCGTCATACAATTTAAGTTAAACATATTGTGTTAAATTTATTAGTTTCGAAAACTATAAAACTTAGAATAGTTCCTAGGTTTGATATTACTTATTAGTTATTACTCATTGAATGTACATGTGTATAAGGTTTCCACTTTCCAGTCACTCGAACACTCGGAAGTAATCAATTGAATGTAAACATTAAAACATTACACGGCTCATTGGTGTTTGCAAAAGACTTCATCGGACTTATAGCATAATAATATTATTAATAATCATACAAAGTGTATAAATACCATTCAGCTGTTTGTTTCGCTTTCACAATATTATAATGTCTTTAGAACTTTAAATTATTAAAAGAAAAAAAAACGACAAATTCAAGAGCTGTTAAATAGTATTAATTAAGTACCTTTTTTAACACTATTACGATAATATAAACTGTTTTCGCTTAACATTCAACACTAAATCAAATAGATTAAAATCGAAAAACATACACGAAAAACTAGTAAAACGGCACTTTTGCGGAGCACTGCAAAATACAATATGACAATAACTATAATATTTAGATATGAAACAAAAACACAGTTTTAAGGAGAGAAAATAATCATCACGTGCGTATTCAATTATCACCAACAATATATTATTTTATTACGGTTACCTGCGGGACGGCCGCGGTTTTGGATCGCGAGCAACAACGGCGACAATGCACGCGGACGCACGGACCGGCGGGAACAACAACACTGCAGCGACGGATGGGGAAAAGACGGAGACGCGGCAGCAATAGTTCCCTCGGCGGCGGCGGGCGCTCGCGAGTTTTTGAATTCCGCCAACGGACGTTTACAAACGTGACGTCGGCACGCATGCGCAAAGACGTAGGTCAAGGCGCACACACTTTCCATTACCCAACCCTTCCCCTCTGGCGCACCGACGACTACCCGCCCCTCCATAAACCACCTCGTTCGTTGTTTGCCGGCGTTCACGTTCTTACCTGGTCCATCTCACCCACACCGTGTGGCGACCGCGTTGTACGTCTTGTACGCACTACGGGACTTATAATTGTTTGAGCTTTAATATTATGATCTGTCCAAAAACCATGGTAAGTTTTCGAATATTGGGTTTTAATCCAGTCTTGTACAATAATATCGTTGCGTGGATTTGCCGAGGAATACGAGATAATCCGATGTATCGAACAATAATAACAATAATAATACAGGTACACGTGGTGTGTAGAAAAAAACTCCTTCGTATACTATTAAATAAGCTACAGGTAAACAATTAGTGCGATTACTGCGCATACCTATTATATCTGCCTAGTGGCTATAGTCGTTATCTGTCAGGTTCGAAATAGGTAGGCTTACGAATATATGTTTTAGGAGGTAGATATCTAGTATCTACGTGTATAGTACATACATTACATAATAGCGGTTTAACAAAACATGTTTTTTTGCCCCCAAACATTATTATAGAGTAGAATAAACGTATAATACACTTCGTGTATAATATACGTATATTATGTATTAATTATATATACAGCCGTCTGATGAAACTATTCGAACGGACTAAACGAAACGAACAGCATCGGATCTTAATCGTTCGAACGACATTAAGAGAATAATATGCATATACCACGTTATAAATGACATGTACATGGTACACAATATAATATGTACATTAAACACGATTCCCCGGGAATATTAACTAATATAATATGAAATGGTGTGCAGTAATGAAATTCATATCACAATAATATTCACCGCAGTGGGTAAACCACCGAGCAATTATAATGGAGTAGGTACCTATGTAATATTATTATTAAGAGTGTGTATGAATCCCCGGCTAGGTACCCCGTGTGTTTCGACGACGACAACACCGTTTTAAATTAATAATTCGCGTCAAACAAAGACTGCAACGATTAACAAAATACGTAAAACCACGTTTCTTGTTATTTTTGTTCACAAATATACACAAGCTCTGTTACAGATCTTATAACAATATTATCATATACGTTTTTGAATACATATAACATATAAAGTTACACGAAAACATACTAGGTACCAGAGGTACCTAACGATGATAGTTCAACATAAACAAAAATGGTTTATGTGTTTTCAACGAAACATAATTTTATAAAATATTTATCCATTTAAGGCCGAGTAGGAACAATAAAATACTAAAATGGAATCACTTTTTGAAACAAAGATATATACATATATATATTAGATATATTTATAATAACCAGATTCCATTTGGTAGATAAAACAAGTTTTGGAGTATGTTAATATTCAACACATTATTCAAACGTGAAAAACGAATCTTTGAATATTTTCATAATAACATGAATACACGTTTAAAATCTTTATAATTAAACAATCATGGATAGATTCAAAATTTAAGAGTATATTCTTTTAATCAAAAAATCGTTTAACTATCTCAGTTATTTAAAGAAGATCAATTAGGTATAATATGATATAATATAAATCCAAAAACAAAAATTAATTTTAAGTAGTGGAATTTCAACTACACCAATTTCCACCAAATGAATTCTATACATATTTAATTGAATATTGACATACTGAATTATTTCTAATTATATTATTAATATTTAATAAAAACATTATAATACGTATTTAGATCAATCGATGTCGTATAATACTTTCGATTAATTGTGTAGGTATATTTAAACATAATTTATTCATAGATGAAAAGTACAAAATACGTTTAGTTCCCTCGTTTTTACAATGTAGGTTACGAGAATTAATTATTTCCCTAATTGTAGTCTAAACTATTCAAAATGTAATTGAAATATAGGTATACCCATCGTTATTTTTTACTATGATATATTATTTACATTAACAAAATGGGGTCAACCATACTCAACCGCTATTACATACAATAAGTTTGATTTGTGAAATAAGTAGGTACTCTTATTCATTGATTAAATGTACTGCAGTCTGCATTGTAATATACAATAACAATATAGATGGATGGAATCCATCTAAGTCCGTGGTGTGTACTTAATATTAAATGACAAATAGTTATAAATTGCAATATATAAGATTCAAATATGAAATATATTATGAACTAAATAACAAATTTTGCACAGTTTATATTATAATATATTAACTGCCAATATTTATAATCCATTAATTTAGTACCAACCTACTTACATTGGTTATCTTTAGTATAAACAACATTCAAAACAATTATCCAATTTAACCTAAATCGCAAACAATTTTTTAAATAATAATCTACCACAGTATTTTATTATTATTGAGCTTTTTTTTCAATTTAATTAGTGTAGCAAACATACGTGAAGACACGCGCTGTTCTGTTTTATACCTATATTAAATTGAACTATCATATATAATATCTAAATATCAAGTACCAAGTTCCGAATACAAAATCTTACTAATGAAATGATTAGGCCTTATTTGTGACATTACATTAGGTCGAACAATCGCATACATATAGGTATATGCAGTGCTGTCCAGATATAAATGTAGACACAATGAATACAGTTACAGTTATTCAATTAAAGTCTACACAATCCATCAGTTTAAACAATTTTCAACAATACTTATTATAATGTAAAATAAATAAATAAATAGAACAAATCAAAGTTGGCCAATAATTCACCTTTCACATTTCCCACTATGCGTAGGTACGTATGCCTATATATATATATTGGCCAAGTTGCAGATATTGCTTAACCATCTCGCTGCCCATTTGCTAACCTAACCAATTAACTAACGGTCGTCTATACAAACCGTCTGCAAAACACAATTGAACTTCACACGATATTATTTGGTAGGTAGGAGGGTATATCTCGGTTGGGACTTTCGATAACCTACTACTCTCAATGCATCAATTAACAGTTAAAATATCATCTAAGACACGAACACGCCACACGTCTCCCAATCTCTCATTGTGTTGATTAAAATATATAGGAATACATTTTATTTATATATTTAATACGGTACAAGTAACTATTACATAGTAACCGATGCCAATCTGCTGCAGCCATAACACATTTTATAATTGTTTTTACCGGTTAATATCGATCACATAGTTAAGTGTAAGTATATTTTCATAATGATGCATGCAGTACTTATCATACCAATATTGATGTATAATGTGGACCGTATAATAATATGATTAATGGGCGCAGTGCCAAATAGTATAATAATAATAATAATTGTAACAAAATTACATTTTGTTTTACCTGTTGCAGCCGAGCTTGTCAAACAGGGCCATATACAACTACTAACCTGAAACAAATGTTTAAAAGTTCAAATAAATAACACAATTATAAAAACAAATAACGTAAAAATTATAAAAACAAAATTAGAATAGTGATTAAAGCTTAATGCCATTTTCACTGCATTATTTAATTACCATTTAAAGTTATTCGAAATCATCAATTGTATTCATTAGTACAAGTAATAACACTAAAACACTAGGTAAATAATATAATTGTAATGCCATACATATTCTAATGGTAAACGCTTGTATTATCCGAAAACAAAATTTATTTAAATTTTAATAATCTATGAGTAAGTAATACATATTAAATGATACATTTTAAATTACAGATAAACTAAATACATTTTTATTGTATTGTTAATACTACCCATATTATATCTATAATATACCAACGATATAAAGAGATAATTTGTTTAGAAGTTTATAATTAACTTGTACTTAAAAGTATTAGGCAATAAAAATACTTAGAATTTTTTTTTAATTCCATTTGTTTGAGTACACTAATAGCTGGTAGTTGCGTATACAGCCATTATATAATATGATACAATATAGAGCATGTACTTCAATAATTTATCAAAATACTTAAACTTGAAGTATCGATTTAATGGAATAAAAATCTGTTATGATTTGTAGAAAATGGAATAAGGAAACCCAAATCATAATAAAACCTGAAAAAACTATTGATACAAATAAGGATGATAAGCATTTTAATAAAAAACAGATATGCACGCATATATAGTGATCACTGAGACACTAAGTAATCTAAGGAAAAATTAAGATTTTACTTAGTTACAAGTATAATAATTAATAGTAGATACCTTAATACCTATTCTATATTAAATATGATATTATAATATATTCTCGAGGCAGATATTATGCTTTACTAATTAATATGAATCGTAACTAGACAAACTTTATAACAACGTGGTTTAAACTAATTTGCATATATGCTGGCAAAAGCCGGTAATAATTTACTTGATAGGTTATTAATATTATATTATTAATCAATAGCTAAAAGTATTAAGTACAAAGAATATTACTTATTTTCAAAAACACTGATAGAAAAAAATAATGAAGGAGAATCAATACTATATTACCAACTATACCTACAAACAGTTAGACAGTTATCATATTGTACAAGATTTATTATCAATTTAAAATATTATAATATTTCGAAACTATATTTTTCAAAAAACACGACCGTGTTAAGATATAGAAGTTGATAAATAAAGACACGCTACATTGTAATTTCCAAATAATCATTTATTTATAAAAACAAAGTTTACGCCATGCTATTATGTTGTTAAAATATGTGTATACATGTAATGTGTTTTGTATAAACACTTAAATATAGAAAAAATATTTGTTGTACGTAAGACAAAAACTGTGAACTCTTCACATAATATGAAGTAGCGTAAAGTGTTTGTCGATATTCAATTCAATAATGACGTTTTTAGAATAAACAACAAAACAAAATAAATGTTTATACATCGCGTTTCAAATGAAAAATTGTGTAAAACAAAATTATTTTGAAATTCAACGCTAAATACACAAGCACATACACAAAAATGTTCATATTATTAGATTTTAAGCGATGCAAAGAATATTATACATTATATTATATAGGTTTACAATGATTAGTGTTTTCGTTGTTTAACCGCTTTTTCAACAGAAGGAGTTTTACTCCTTTATAGATTGGTATTTGTATGTAGGTTGCGCATTGAAATGCAATTATATATTCTAAGTAAAGGAATGAGACATGAGTGTATTGATTTTTTAATGAAATAATTTATAAATTTGAGGATAGTTTCTAGAAACAAATTTAATTTAGTTGATACTTTGGGTTTAGAAGAAAAAATTTCCAGAAATATTTCAATAATCGGGAAAAACAAAAATACATTAAAGAACGTGAAACTTTAACAAAACCTACAGTTTTTACCAAAATCAATTTTGTTGCAATTCAAATGAAAAACAGTGAAAATTTTAATTTATCACCAATTATTAATAACAGCACTTTCTAGAATTTAAGAAGTTTGAATTAATTTTTTAAAAATTTCAGGCTTTTATTATAAGGATTTGAAATGTTCTACTTTTTAAAGTTTTATTTCTATTTCTCTATAATACAATTTTTGTTTTTAAGTAAAAAAACCTAATTATTTAGTACAAGTATAAGTTGTTCAATGTCCATACCCCGATTAAAAAAGGTACACTACTAGATATTTTTCATCCGCAGGGAACACTGAGGAATCACAGAAATATTTTTGGGTAGGTACAGTAAAATATAAATAAGGTTTTTTACTGGAAATTAAAAAGAACAATTTTCTTAAACATTATTTTTATGAGCGATTAAAATTCAAATGTTGACGACATATTGGATATTTATCCCCAAACGATTTTTATTATCTTGTCATTATTCAAAAAGCGTTAATAACTTACCCGTAAATTATTATTTACTACATAATATTAATATATAGGTATACTGATATGCTCAATATATTTTTTAATTAAATGCATCAATTAAATGGTATCAATAGCATACAACAATCGTATATTGATATAAATACGTATACTTATATGATTTATCATTGAATTGAATTTTAACATGTCCATTACAGCGAGTTTAGTTGCACACGTTTTTTTTAGAATTTAACACAATTCTTTTCATTTATTTTTTATTTTTTGTACGTCTAACATCACATTTTGGAGCGGTAAATAGACGGGTACCAAATTTGATTCCATCGTCAACATTTACTGCAGTCGTCTCTAGCAGCAAATTTGTTCAAGTCTAAAATAGTCAAACCGGAATATTTACGCGACACCGGATTTGTTGTTTTGTTGAAACTCGTATGAGTTTAGTACTGCAGTAAAAAACAATCGTATAGTGACATGAGATTTTCACCGAATACCTTATATTCGGACTGTATTAGCATTTTTTTAAACGGGATAATTTTTTTTTAATATTTCATTAATCATCGATATCTTTATAGATATTTGAAATGGTTTTTAATTGTTTTAACTTATGGTAACCAATGAGAGTATTAGGTGAAAAAATGAATGAAAATTGAATACAAGGTTCTTGACTAGTTGTTATCTGCAGTTAAAAAAATCAAAAAATTAAAGTCTCATGCGCTCACTTGAAGGTTTTTATGTTTATTAAATTTAATATATCCAGCCATTCACCTAATACATTATTTTTTAAATTAACAGATTTTGTATTTAATAAATACACTTTATTAGCGTCATGTTATTTATTTTAACAATTAACTGTATAAAACAAGGTGATTAAAAATCTATTTTCAGCTCTTAACATTTAGTTTCTTAAGAACAGAAAAAAGCTATTCAAAACATTAATCTTCTCTGAACAACACGATTTGGCACAAAATGTTTTAGGTGAAGGTTGAGCATTTCAAATGAATTATATCACTCGTCACTAGTAAAGTGTAGACAATTACTTTTCCTACATCGGTGTAGTTACTATCCATAAAAACGATTATCGTGTGTTCGTTTATGTTATCTCAATGCTAATTTATTTATTTACCCATTTGAATCGTTTAAATAAATATTTTATCATTGATCGAATTTTTTTTTATCATTATCTTATATCTTCAAACCGATTGACAATAGTAAATAATGGAGCTTGGTGTGGCTCGGTGGTTGGCCTCAGTCACTGACGTGTTTTGAGGTCAAGCATCAGCTGGCATTGCTAGTTCTCGGATGGGTAACCACTCAGGTTTTTAGTGAAGAATCCTCAACCCTCATACACGTTTTCCTTAACCAACCTTAACATTCCTATAAAAATGCTAATGACTATACTTGCCAATGCTTAAGACCAATAAAAAAAACAATAGTATACAATACGCAGAAAAATAAAAATAAATAAAAATTCCAAGCTACCAATATATAATAAAAGTTCTTTATGGTTTCACTACATGTTTTGTTTGTGCATATGTATATGCATATATATATAAATATATAATATAAAACATATTTCTTATAAATAAATTTATATTTATCTCATCCTTCATTATTCAATAACAATTATTAGTCACCAATTTCTTTTAGAATTATTAATTTGTCATCATATAATTTTTACAATTGTATACCTAGACGTCCTAGACTATAAATTATAATATCTTTATTATATCAATAAATAATAATTACTGAGTAATAAATAGCATTGGTACACTTAAATCATGTTTAATATATTTTACTTGTTAAATAATAATAACACGAATAGAATGTGAAATATAATACAAATGTAATATAATGAAACTAAGGTAACATATTTTATTTAAATCTTGTACAATATTTGTTTGATTACAGAATTTTTGATAAAACGATTGTTCTAAAAACGCATTACACATGCTCTTTTAATAAAAGTAATGTATTAAATATATAACACGCAGGTAAATATATTTAAAGAGTTTTTGTTGACTGGGCTGACGATAATAGAATTTTCCTACCAATTACATAATAAACGAAAAATTAAAGTACCTAAATAAAAAAAACTACAGTACCTACTCAAATAGGGACAATGGTAACAAATACTTGGTTGAAATTTACATAAAATATGTAGCAGCACACAATTAACTCACCGTGTAGAGTACAATTATAACTAACTGATGTAAAAATATATAAAACCCAAGTTTCGTATACATTTACAGACTAAAATATGAAAATGAATTAACCTTTAAGGTTATTTTGTTATGTGAAAATGAAATCACAAAGCAATATACCGAATAACAATAACTAGGTATGTAATGTCATGTGTCATACGAAGACTGGGACAGCTGGGAGTGCTAAAAAATACTTGGGTTCTTAATTATTTTATTTTGTCTTAATCCATTGGCAATGGTTACCACGGTGGTGATTGAATAAATCAATTTTTGTTTTTATCAGTCAGGAACCTTGAGCGAACAGGATTTATATTTTCAACAACTTACAGATGTAATATTGAAAAAACAGTGAGCAAGTGCAATTTGTAACAGAAAAGCTCGACTGCCCGGAATTGCTTTACGAATGTGACGATGACATAGGTATTTTATTTTATTTTCAAGCTATAATTGAACAAATATAATTACAGGTTATAATACAGTCATATTATGGTTAATAATCATAAAATTTAAGATACAAATAAAAGGTTAAGACAGTGCAGGCCAAAAAACTAACATAGATAGCCGGTTTCATTATTGTCATTATAACAATATTGATTAATGATAAATGGTATAGGTGTGATTCATTATAGAGGTGTACTGGCGTATTGGGGTGAGAGGATTCGAAAATTTTTGATAATTATAATGAAATGGCACATTAAAAAAAATGTTGAATACAAATTATAACACTGACCGTCGAAACTCCAAACTATACAAAGATTTATCGAAATAGTTAAGTAGGTATATTAACTTAACTACAGCTGATGTTTATCAATAATCATAACCTGTTTAACATATTGTCCAAAATTCATTTTTAAGATTTGCCACTTTCATACTCAAATAACCTTCTCTACCTCATAATTACACTACAGTTGCAAATAAAATTAAGCCTTTCTGCTTTGGCTGAACGTAACCACTCTGAAGGCATTAAGTTTATTAAGGGAATACTGAATAGTACAATTAAGGTTCCTGAACTTCTCTCGCTAATTGATTTTAAGGTGCCACTACCATCTACTCGTTCCGATGCACGTTTTTATATTATTCGCGCCACCATCACCAACCTTGCAAATGAACCGTTGAGAAGGAATGCCAATGTATAGACTCTAATTTTCTGTTTTTTAATTTTATTTTATACACCTTAGTTTAACTCACTCGAATTCCAATACTGTATCTAATGTATGAATCTCATTTTACTAATTTTATAATAACCTTTACTATATTTAAGATTTTTTTTCTAAATAAATTACTAACTGCAAGCTGTAGAATAAATAAATACAAAAATATTATTTTCTGGTTTTCACACAAGTCATCATAACACTTAAAATCAATTTTTTTTAATGTACCTGCAATATACCTTGATATTAAAACTTACTCGTAATTATATAAGTAAGTAATTATAAAATGCTTAGATTTTCTTAAACATATGATTAAGTGTTTCTTAATATCAAACAATATATCTACCAACTAAAAGTTATAATATTGAAAGTATTATATTGTGAGAAGGGGAGATACAGCAAAACTTTTTTTGCCCTGCTTTAATTATGTAGCTGTACAATCTTAAATACTCCACATAGATACATCACCACCACATAACTAGTTAGTGTCCGATTTTTTTTCACAAATATACAGTGTGATGTATGTATAAAAAATATATTCTTATGCAATATTTTATACGTAGTTGTTGAGCGATAGTAAGTAATTCGATTTATTACGCAGGCTGGAGTAAATTAATTTTAACTGCAACTGCGCAGGCGACGCATTGCGTTTACGAACGGTATAAAACTCAATAACCGCAGCACCCGACGCGTGTGTAATGATATGTTA
>PVMI01040527.1:0-33150 GCA_008528875.1 Aulacorthum solani | reverse complement strand
ATCCACGAGAGCTCGCGCCTGGTTATATATAAATAATAATGTTCAATATACGTGTAGACGAGTACCCATGTGTGTAAATAAATAATAAATTCCGATAGAATAATATAAAACAAAATATAGATATCGTGTGAAAGGTTTTCGACTGTAATACCGGATCCTCGTAGAAGCGATACATTTCTAAAATGTAATTAACATTGCCCCAACTGTTATGTGTAAGTTGGGATTTTGTTTTGCTTGCAATTTTATTGTGTGGTATGTACCCAGAGCATAATGTATCTCATAAAATCAAACGCGCATGGACGAAGATTATTCTAACACGAAATTGTTTAATAATTATTATATAACAATGCACCAAAATACTGCTACGTTCGGTTTCAAACATTAAGTCACCGTCAATCGATATTAAATTGATGACGATGGAAGTTTTATGATTGAAAAATGCTCATGTGCAGTGAGATGAATAATTCATTTCGTACAAATATATATTATGCAAATGAAAATCAATGTTGTGCAACCAGTGGTGTTTCAGTAGCATAAAACGTGCAAAAATAATATTTAGGCTTAGAAACATAAACAACATATTACATTATTACACAATATACACGAGCTAAGAATAACAATTCCTTATAAAATAAAAATCTACTAAGTGCGAATTCTTAATAATATGAATTGTTATTTATAGGTGTTTTGGCATTCGTGTAGCAAGTCATACTGATAGGTAAACCTTGTAATAATTCTAACCGTATCAGGCGATCAATTAAATTGTATACATATACCCAGCGGTTGCTGTACACATTTCTTCTGTATTGACAGAATAGTCGATAAAAAGCACTTTTACACTTGTGTTATTATTTATTATTTATTACTTGTCTATTCTAGTTGTTGCATAATATATAGCACGCGGAATTTTTGCCAAATGTCGATAATCCAATACAGGTATACCTAATTGGTCAATGTTGCCTATGAAATATAAGTTTTAATATTAAAGTTGCACTGGTCGTCAGTGCCAAGAAACAATATATTATTGGAATGAATTAAAATTTGACGATTTGATTTATTTTTACAATTCTCGTTAACTAATGAAAAATAAACGATAATAAATTGTTCGTATAATATTCAAATTCGGTAGATTACCTTGACGTCATCCCGTTGTGGATCAACTGCTACACGAATGCCGGCATTTTTTTGAAAAATAATATAGCAAAACGAACACGGCGCTCCATATTGTGTTATTCGAAGAAAAAAAATACATAAATAAATTTACATTACACTATACCCAAGGGCGTTTGATAATATCTGGGTTTATGGTATAATGATGCGGATCCGATCGGACATAGATTTTAGACACCGAGACAGAAAGAAAGGCTACTCTCATTATACGCGGAAAATATAATATGTTTTCCTTTCGCAAACAATTTTCCGACGAATAACACGAGAGGGGGGGGGGAAATAATAAAACGTTTCGAAATCGTAGGTTTTCGTTAAATTCTCCGAACGATACCCGTCGCAACACCCACAACGTAAAATGTCATTATTTACACATTATTATGGCCCGTAACGCGCAATATAATATTATTATGATGACCACGACCGACGACGGCGATCGTGCATCGCGCATCAGTCTGTGTACACAACACCTATACGCTGAAACGTAATATTGATGCGATTATTGTGTTTTACAATACGACAATAATGGACGCGACGTGCGATAAAACAAAGTGGGCACAGTTTCCCCGTGCGACCGACTGCTGTTAAGTATTATTATTATTATTATTATCGCAGAGGGTTGGGCGCCCGGGGCCCCACACGCCGCTTCGACTTATCGCGACACCGCGCCGGCGAGATATTCCGTTTACGACCCGACGAGAGTTTACGACAACAACCCGGCCGGGTAGTACATAATATTATATAATAATATAGGTAATAATATAATATTTGTTTACTGTTATTATTATTATTATTATTACTATCGTCGTCGTCGTCATTACCCCGCGAGTATGGGTGCTATTAATAATTTCACCACCCAAACAAACATCGATAATAACACGGTATTAAAAAAAAAAATACACCACACCGACCACTCGGCACGGTTTATTTGTACCTTGAACACATTATCATGATAATAACACGGCAACATGTACGTCGTATATTATAGGACACTTCCCGAAACCGTCCACAGACATAATATACCGTTATCATTGTGAACTTTTAACTCGAGTATAATGTACTACATACACGCAGCATTAATGTCTCATTATTTCATCATGAGTTTTGATCGAGTATGTGACATATCTTCCTCGACCGTCTCTAAAAGCCGGTTCGTGTTGTAGATATATTCCGAGAATACGCTTTTCCCACAAAATTGGTTTTAATAATAATATTATTGAACGATAAGATAAAAAGCTAATATTATTTAATATTATCCGTCGTCGCTCAAAGTTTTAAAGGAATAACGACTTTTATAAATATATACACTTACAAACTGTAAAACGCGCGAGGACCTATAACTAATAACAATGGTTTAGTTCGTAAAAATTTAATAAATCATGTTCGGACATAATAATGATTACATGTATATGTAGTATTATTTATTTATTTTATTTTCCCTTTTATAGCAGAATATAAAGTCGAACAAATATTTGAAATCAATAAAAATTTAGGTGCTTAGATTTGTAAAATATTAAACTGTGTAATATTTAAAAATAAAATAGTCGTAAAATATATAATTTCAAAATCACATAATAATATAATATGTATAATGCTACATACCTATACTTACAACATAATAATAATAATACATAATAATCAGCTAAAAGTAATTACCTATAATTTGTTGAACGGCCGAAGATTTATAAGGTCCGAGTTCGTTAAATTTACATTTATATCTGTGTTATCTATTTAGAAGTATTTATACTGTTGAAATGGGAATTATTGAAAAGTTAAAGTGAACAGTTGATTTGACATCGAGACTCTCATGGAGCAATCAAATTATTTAACGTGGAAAAAAAATCATTCTATTAAATTGTATTTCGTCTAAATTCCATTAAATCCCATTTTATTTATATGTACACATACATGTTATATAATATAAGTTATAGTGCTAACTCTGCCCTGGATTAAAGAGACAAAATAAAAATGACAAATTGAGACATTTCAGTCGTAATAAAAGAGGCCATTAAATATAATATCATGTACCTATATAATATCGAATTTTCGACATTCAGTTTATCATGGACCTAGTAAATTAAAATCAAACCAGAAGATTAAATTATTGTTGTTTATTACTACACAAATAAAAGTGATCTTGTTTATTTGGGTTTTTTTTTAACATTTGATATTGGTTAATTAAAATTAATAACAAATTACCAAAAATATAATTTAACACCCGACTGTTCATGGAAATATAAAAGAAAAGAAGTCTCATAAAAACCTCAAGAGTTGAGTAATAGTTTGCAGTCTTTTATGCACAGAAACCATTAATTATCTTTAACGAGGTGATGAAATATTAATTTTATTCCTGTTGGGGAAAGCTTTGACGAAAATTTAATTATTTTTAAATTTTGCCTTTATACTATATAATTTCCAAAATATTATATTTCAACAATGAAACTCAAGTTTAATAATTTTCTGAACTACGCTTATTCTCACATAAACTTGTACTTTGATTATTATTATTATTATTATTATTATGTATTATAAAGTGTAGATACCTACAATTTCATCATATTTATTTATTATTAATTTTTATACAATATTACTCATTATATAGTTATTAACATAATATAAATTATAATACATTTATATTTTTGTACCTAATGGATTTAATTCTTTTTAATATTCACAAAAAATACCATTTAAAATAGGGGAAAATTACCACTAAAAAAATGACCAATTTTTAATTTAAATTCATTAAATATGTTATATCATATACCTTTTACAATAAAGTATTTTATTGATCTACAATGTTGTACAGCACTTATGGTTATAGTTAAAAGACGTTTTCCACCCACAATCATTGTGTTACACCAACTCCTTGCAGTACAACTCAAACACAACAAACTAACCTGACTCCCAAACTGGTAAAATCTTCTTAATTTAAAAACAAACTTTGATAAATTGTATACATTATTATTATTTCGAAAAACAAAAACTATTTTAAATATCAAATTTATTGTTTTATAATAAAATATTATTCTTTGTATTTAACATTGAACTTTGCAGTCAAATGAGAATACATTTAACGAATTCACATAACAGATTTCTCATTAAAAAAATATTGATACTAAAATTTACAGATTGATTAATTAAAACCACTGGGGCAAATAAAATAGCAACTAGAAATAATATCATTTACCAAATAAATTAATAAAACAAATAAATTTAAAAATAAAAGTCATGATATCGATGTATAATTATAGTTATAATAATTAAGAATGCATTTTGTAGTATATTAGTAATTATGTATACCTATATTAATTAATTTTTATAAATAAGTTATTTTGTTTTATTATAGCAGTTTTAAAAGTAACTTAAATAATGGACTTAGGACTTAGATAAATGGAACGGAACTACTTATAAATATTATAATACATATACCTATATTTAATATTATAATCGTTTGTAAATAGTTAAAATATTCCTTTAAGCAACTGTTCATTATTTATTTATGATGACCTACAAATTTA
This sequence comes from Aulacorthum solani, assembly GCA_008528875.1. Taxonomy (NCBI): domain Eukaryota; kingdom Metazoa; phylum Arthropoda; class Insecta; order Hemiptera; family Aphididae; genus Aulacorthum; species Aulacorthum solani. The sequence goes on along the minus strand of PVMI01040527.1, from coordinate 28,465 downwards.
AAAAACATTTGGTTTCATTTTATAAAAGGAACAAAATTATTTTTCGTATACAAAATGACCAAAAACATAATATTATGTTCTTACAAATAATTGAATGTTGGTTAATTGGAAAAGAACGCACATTAATTATACATGCATGTATAAACAGCAACACATGTCTTTGATTAATTATCTATCAAGTGTTAAAATACAATTTTAAAACTATCATTATATTTGTAATATTTGTCCATATTATGTTAATTTAGTTGTAGTGACATTTTAGAGTTAATAATACTATTTTAAATAGGAAATTACAACAAACAAACAAGCTTTGTTTGAATGTTCTCTTAAAATGAGACCAACGCAGTTATAATGGAATATTATATCGAGTATTTTAATTATTTTTAGTCATAATAACGTTTAAAATATAAAATTCACGAGAATGCATTTCAAAAAAGATGTCCGTTTTTCTCAACACGTATGAATGTATAAATGTTGGTGGTCGGATATTATCTGGTCGAAACTGAAGAGAATAAAATAAGCCATAAAAACCTGCTAAAAATGTTGGATGTATTGCTTACGGAACAAAACACATAAATAAAATATGTATAAAGTATACGAACATATTATAGAGGTCGTTTGAGTGTTAAAAAAAGGGATTTTATGCGGGGAAAAAAGCCTTTTGACTAATGATCTACAGAGCCGTTTCTATATTTTAGATCAATATCTTATATGAGGTATAAACTTTTATAACATATTTGTGCCAATTGGGTATGTTTAGTGTGCAAATAAAATTCCCAACCGTCGTACATGACATTATTATATAATAAATTATTGGAACGTTTAAAATATAACATAATAATATCATATATACAGGCAGGATTTCCTAGAGTTGAAGATATTATTGGTACCTATATTGATATTGTTTGTTATCGCTCCGTCGCCGTGAATTAAATGCGTACCAGGTATACCGTTCGTCGGTAGTCTTTAATTTTAAAATTCCCAATTAGATGGATAATATTTCACTGTATCTTAGTTTATGAGAATATTATTACACCGGTCTAGTATGCGATTTATAGAAAATGGGAAAATACTCTAAAGTTTTAATGTGGAATGCATTGTACTTGTGATAATAATGTAATCTGGTAATCATTGTATTGTGTTAAATTATTAAAATGTCGTAGGCGTGTCGCAGGCTTTTCAGCCGAAGTGTATGTGTCAACAGTGGCAAATGATTACACAACTGTCTTCGAAACGCTCTTTTAAAATATTATGTTTAAAAATTAATTTCATTTATGAGTTGTTCACCATAACATTTAAAATAGTGGAATTACGTTTTTAGTTTTTGTAGCAAAAACATAATACATATTATTATTTATTATTATAGATAGAAAAATAATACGTGAATGAAATGTCTGACAACGGTCAACAAAAACATCGAAAGCTTTGGAAAATTGTCTAAATTTGTTTTTATGATTATTATTATTTACTTTTGTTTGAAAGTTTTGTTGAGATACGTAAAAAATGTCTGAGCAAGACTGACGGTCGCCCGGTAGTGCGATAACAAACAAGTACCATTATTAATATTATTGAATAAAACGTCTCATATGAAACCACTGTTATTACACACAACGTTGTGCAGTGAAAAAAAACATATATTATACCAATTATAAATCGATAATAAAAAAAAAAATTCTATTACGTAGCTGGATGTACACAATCAGCTACTATAGGTCAACTATACAAAGTGTTTTGTGAGGCAAAAAAGAATGGAATGTGTTTCTTCGTTTCGAGATTACTGTGCGTTAGTAATAATTAATAAATAATAATTCGTATCAGAAGTATATTGAATATTATGTATAATAACATGCGAGAGACATAAGTCGCCTATATAGAAAAATAACAAACTTAAATACGACCGCAGTGACGTCAAAGTTTTCCGTCAACTAAAATAACAATATATATATCATTATACCGTACAACATAATACAAAAAAATTATGTAAAATGTAATTTAATTGGCTTGTTATTTAGAAAATGTTTTATCATCATTANNATATTTCGAACGAAAAAATAAAAATATACCGCAAAGGTGGACTACATAATATTTATTACATATTAATGTATAGGTAGGTGTCTTACCACTTTTAATTTTACTTCGAATCCGTTAATTAAATATTATAAGTACCTAGCCTACTTATTTATGCAAAAAACGAGCCGCGCTAATCGAAACTCGATTGTACGAGCATGTCAAATTCACAAGTATAATTCCTGCCAGTGCGCGATGTCCACGATAAGCTTAAATGATTATCCAATCAATAATTGCCTGCGGCCGAAACGCGCTCTCCCCTCCCCGGATTGTGTTGTACCACGTCACCCGTCGCCAATTTTTTTTTTCGGTCGACGAATTTCGGTTTGCATATTACTGAAGATATAATAGTATACTATTAATAATTGTAACGATATTACTCTAAATATTATATCATGACGTACACGCTTCCACGAAGCCGATAAAATTAATTTTGTAAGTTATTATATGGGTTAAAATATGCGTGAAAACTTTTTAACTGATTTAGTGGATACCTGTACGGTTTTAAAAACTTTTTGAAAATGTACTTTATTTACCATTTATTTACATATTTAGTGCGCGATAAATAGTAATATTACAGACTTAACTTTTTACTTGTGTGAATTTCAATGAAAAATGTATCAAAGTTCAAATGGCAAAAAAGAAATACAAACAGCATTTGCGGATGCGTCAAAAAGGTGTATATTATATCTTGAATTCATACAACCGTATTCAGTGACAATTCACGATTGTATGGTTCGTTTTTTCACCGTTTCGAAGCAATCAAAACGCGTTTAAGTGATTTAACCTATACCTATACACTGCAAGCATTCCGATTTGCATGACAATTCAACATTTCAAAACTGTAAGTACCTAATCGTTTGCAGCACATTAAGCCGTTCTGACGGTATCGCATAAATGTAGTAAAATATGTAAATATAATCTTCTTTTTTTTATTATTATTATAATTTATTTATTATTATTATCATTATACGAAATCTATTATTATAATTTGATGTGAATACCGAAACGATTTAGAGATATATTATGAACTACCAATTCAAAACATTATAAAGCACTAATGACGTTTTCTCGAACATTTTTTTACATCAACAGCAGTTTTGAATTAAATTAAAAATTTTTTTTATCATTAGCGCTATTGGTTTTGAAAAAAAATACGTTTACCGGGGAAAACTGTTATTAAAATGTAGCAATTAAGTATAAAAACAAATATTTATCTTTAGATTTGTGTAGGCGCGCTTGACATTCTAATGGTTTGAATAATGCTTTTTTTCGGTGAATTTAAATAAAAACACAAATCACATCCCTACTTACAATAGAGGTCATGCGACACAAAACCACACAAGCGCACGCAAGCACTCCATCACACAAGCACTCAAACACGCAAACACAAACACACACGTACCTGCAACATGTGAGGGTCCCTCCAGACGGGTATATTGTTGAACGTAGACGGCGGCGTCTGATGTTGTTCGTTGGGCGGCGATACGGCGGACGCGTGGTCGTCGGAACCGCTGAACGCGCTCGAATGGGACCCAGACCGTTCGTCGCCCGAGTTGAGCGTGCGCGACGAACTGAGACCCGAGTCAGACCGGTCAGCGGTCTCGGGGTACGGCGTGGCCACGGTGGCCGTGGCGTGCACCGCGCTGTTGGACGAGGGCGGCTGAAGCTTTGACTGAAACGGCGTCGAGTTGACAGAGGTTGCGGTAGCCGTGGTAGTGATGGTCGCGGCGGCGGCAGGGTTGACAGATGCGGCGCTGTTAGCCACTGCGGCCGGATACTGATGATGACGATTCCGGTATTGTTGATATTTTTGCTGCTGGTGGTGCTGTTGCTGCTGCTGCTGCATCATTTGATGGTGGCGTAACTGATTATGTCGCTGCTGTTGCTGCTGATGATGGAGTTGTTGCTGTTGCTGCTGCTGCTGCTGCTGATGTTGATGATGGAGTTGTTGCGGATGCCGTTGTTGTTGATGCTGTTGATGATTCTGTTGCTGATGCATATTGTGTAGCTGTTGTTGCTGCATGTGTTGTTGTTGTTGTTGTTGTTGTTGCTGCTGTTGCTGTTGTTGCTGCTGTTGATGATGGTGTTGCTGCTGTAGCTGCTGCTGTTGGAAATGGTGAAGCGGCGGCGGCGGCGGTATCCTTTTGATTTTGTCACCGTTAGCGGTGGCTTCGTCTGTACCGCCACCACTTGTGCCCCTAACGGCGCCCGAATTTTCGTCCATGTAACTCGGCTGTGCCCAGTGCACCTTTCCATAAGCATTATCGACGGGACCTACCCACGCCACAGGTTGTCCGTGCCCTGACGTCTTTGCACGATTCGTCTACACTTTGCCCTAGCCGAATTTGCCGATGGCACGACGCACTGCGAACAACATCACCACACATCGATATTCAATTACATACATTTGTCTCAAAAAATTGTAATATTATTGCATATCTAATCCAATTATTAAATAATGATACACGACAAGTTGGGCTCTAGTCGGCAATCAAAACGTATATACGCATTATCTAAGTAGGTCACTTAACCCACCTTGGTACTTAAATATATATTTTTTAATAGGATAAAAATATAAGTACATGTTTTCTATTCGTTCTCATTTCGGCTAAAGTATTATATTAAATAGATCTTTCGGGACCTTTCTTTACATTTTGATATTCTTAGTTTTTAATTAAAAATCCTGTTATAGCCCTTTTAGCGGTCTTTATATATCAAGACTGATGTACCCGCGTATGAGTTTCATCCTCTGAGTTATTAACTCTATACAGTAGAGCCAAAATAATACTTAATATAATATATATATATATATACCTATATATATACGAATAAACCTTTTAAAGTATTAAATTACAGTTCGTATAGAATTCTTCATATAGTACCCAAACGATAACATATGCCACCCTTAAAAAGTATACCACAGGCCCGAAATCATGCTGATATTATTATTATTATCATAATTATTACGAAAGACATTCGTCTATGCGTTAATAATTCAATAAAATTGTACAAAAATATGTACTTAAATTAATTCGACCCTATCATACATTATTTTTATTTTTTTTTAATGATTCCTGAGACGAAACCCAACATAAAATAATAATAATTAAATACAATGTAAATTGGATTCGATCGTAATTTTACGACTCATCTCCATATATTCCTGCATCTGCTAGTCGTTATAAGGGTAATTATATAATTCTACAGAAATACTTGATATATTAGGCCTATTATAGTGTTAAATGTATATAGGTGTACATAGGACAATTAAGAGGATAATATGTGCAATAATAACAAACGACAAAATTTTAATAATCTTAAAAACTATTTTAAAATGTTATTTTTTCTAGAAAGAAAGAAATTTAAAAATCCCAACAGTCAAAGATCTTTGTGTGTCATTACATTTTGACTACCTCAAATGTTTGGTATGGTGGAAAATCCACTTTCCTTATTAAACGTATTTCACTAATTTAAAGTAGCAGATATTAGTTTTTATTGTACTTATAAATATAATTATATACTTATACTTATTGTCATTGTCTCTTTCATAAAATATAATATGTCATACGTAGTTGCGCTAAAAATGTAAAACAAAACTGTACAATAATAATAATTATTATTATAGTATGAAATCTCCATTTACTTAAAACAGTGAAGACATTCGCAGAAATGATTAAATATGCTAAAGAACGGTGATATAAGGTCATTACACCAGTTGCATTATTATAATGTAGACACGATAAACATAATACTATATAAAATATTATATATAATAGGATAATATTTTCTGACGTATACATAAACAGTATATTGCATTATATAATATAGGTACCTACCACCTAAGCTGTTGTCATTATAATCGATTTGAGTTTGATATTTATTTATTTTTATTTATTGATCTAAAGCCCGGCAACTATAACCATTAGATGAAAACATTATAGGCACAGTCAACAGGCGTACAGCTATACATATATATATATAAACGCCGTAAAGTACTGCAAATTATATTTGTCAGTATAGTTAAGACTTATAACGAGCGAACACATAAATACAAAGCGAAATGAAATTTATAATACCCGATTATTATAATAGTGTTCGAGCCATTGTATAAACCTGCACAATGTCTTAAACACAAACATATTTGAATATTGTCTGATATGGTGTTCAACACACGCAATGAAATAAATTCAAACACAAATTTATGATTAAACTGAGTGTTAATATTCTTATGTTATTACATGTTTAATACATTATAACTTAAAGCTGTATTAATTGCGAACAAATATATAATATTATACTATATTAATTAAGCAGGATTTTTGTACAACAATTTAAATGTACCTACCTATTTAAAATAAATGTTCGGTTTCCGATTCCCAAGATAAGAAATTAACAGTTAAGCTTATTAAGTTTATTAAACTCAAATATTATATACACACAATTCAAATTCCAAGTATCTACTAATCTCAACTTTACTTATAAGCATGTTGTACCTATTGTTAGATTATTACGGTGCAATACATTTACGAGTGGAATACGGTAAATAATGAGTTCGTGATAATTTCACATTTAAGCCATTTTTGTAAGATAATTGACATTTTGTAATTTAAAAATTGCAGATTATTTCACTGACAATTTCCAATCGAGTTACGGCACACATAATTATTAATATAGGTAATAGTTTATTCATTAAAAATCAACATTTTAAGTAGCAACGATTGAAGAATAATAACTGGAAATCAATAACAACCCATAAAAACATCTTTATGGACATTTTAAGAAAGGCATGCGTAATAATTATATGAAACTTTAGAATTACTTTCACTGCATAAAAAATGTATTAAACAACGTTTAAGATGGATAAATGGTCTGGAACACATATTTTGTGTTTTTAATTTTAACAATAAAACTAAATACCTACATAGGTACTTTAGAAACAAATTTTATGCTGCAGATGTTACGTATAATATATTAATATATGTCATTTGCATGAAAATCTCTATTCCAATGATAAAGAAAAATAACGCAGTGATAAAGTTAATTCAGCGAATGTGGCAATTAATTTGCAATTACTGCACTACATAACGATATCGGTAATAACTAATAACTAATAAGTGCATATGATGAAAACTCTGAAAAGTTTTAAAACTTAAAAAGAGATTGTTGTGACTGTTTTTTATAACTGGGGCATAATATTTTATAAGACTGCGCTGAGTAGTAGGTACTAGGTACGTACCTTCCTTCTGCGGGCTCCAGACTAGGTCTGAGAATATTCGGAAGTAAACGGAGTAGTTATAGTTGATTACACTACTCGACGTCTCGACAACATAAAGTGAAATATTTATGGAACTGAGAGAACGATAATTCACCACTCGAAACAGTTTTCGTTCAAAAACAAAGCTATTATTGTGCATAATATGGATACGTCTGATGTGCCAGAAGAAATACCCTGAGGCAGCGCGGCGAACCGAATCCTTTACCCTATGAAAACAGCGAACTCAGGGTGAATATAATATAACCTATGTAGAATTAGGACGGTGTTTTTCTTCAACCGAAGAGAGGGTTGTTTACTCATCCACCTGTTTGAGTCTCGTAAAAGGGCCATTGGCGTCGTTCAATATAATCCCCCCCGCCAGCCACAGATCAGCCTTCCTCCTTTCACACAGCCATTACTATAGTATATAAGTACAACTCACGACAGTCCGATGGTATATAATATATATATATGTTGTTTTCGCCATATTGCTGGTATGACATATTATAGGTACCTATCGTTGTGCGATTATGAGTCAGCAACATGCCAACATACGTTTTAATGGTTTACACTTGTGTGTGTGTGTGTGTGTGTATATTATATATAGACTTCAAAAATACACCCACGATTATGATCTAATCACGCTAATGATTTATAATGCTGGTTCTGTACAGTAAACGTACAAATACACGATTATATTCCCATTCGTAAAATAAAAATTCGTTTTCAAAACGAAAACAAAAACACACTATATGATCATTTCTAGTTAATGTAATTGGATGTAAAGAAAAATAGACGATTGCATCGGTTTTCGATCGCTGTAGGACCATTTTCAAATCCACTTTTTTATACGGAATAGGTATATGAGACGAATAGACAAAGAGGTAAGATACCGATCAACGCATTTTGAAACTAAATTGCATATAAAGTTACGAAATAAGTAAATAATTAAATAAAGTTGATTGGTAGTTTATTGTATTATATAATATAGCTTCAATGTAATTCACAAATAATATATGTATACTGTAAGGTGCATAGGTTTAGCTGATAATACGTTTCTATATGAGCAAACTATATTTTTTTTTTTTTGTTAAGAAAAAATGATTTTACTGAGTAAGTAAAGCTTATATTTTTATTTTATAATTTAATTTAAATTTATGCTGACTTTATTTTAAACGATAACATTAATTAGAATAATTATTATTATTTTAATTAATTCATTGGTTTACTTGCACATTATCACATCACTGAAATATTCTAGATTTTAATCAATTTCAACGTTACCTGTATACAATCAAACTTTTACAATTATAAGTGGTTTGTCTAAGTCAGGGTACGATTTTGTATTAAAAAAGTCAAGAAATATGAAGCTATTTTTTTTTTAATGTATGTATTTTACTCGTATTCTCTTAAAAATTAGAAAATAAACAAAATATGCTTAAAAAAAGGTAAAAAAATCTAAAAATATTAAACAACATATTAGATTTGTAGGTAAAAATTGTTGAAATAAATAAATATATTAAATAATTATTTTTTTTTTATGTACAACTTGCAAAATGTTCTCATAAGTGTGCATGCGCTAAAATAACCAAATATTTTTTAACCCTAAATTATTCTTAAACATTAATACATTTTATTTTTGAGCTCTGCGTCTTCATTTTTCACTTCCATTAACCTACAAACACTTCAAAGATACGGTAAAAATATAGAAATCCTGTTTTTTATTGATTTCTTTAAATAATATTAAACATCGTATAATTTATTTCATATAACTCATTTTTTTGTTAGTAAGTTGCCATGACAACGCCATTATTGTATCAGGGAATATCAACGAAATTAAGATATTTTTATTGAATGAGAAAAACATCCAGTAAATGAAACTTGATAGACAAAGCCACTCAGTATAAAGATTCTCGATATAAGACGTATCAAGCGATCCGCAAGTAACTACTATATTATATATTACGATGACGCTGTATATTGACGAGCGATATAATCTTGACGGGTAGTTGTTAACTTTAGTAACTCGAGTAAAGTTCAAATATTCCTCACTCTTCACTACATAAGCTCGTAAGGTATTTAGTTTCCACAGTAACGTTAAAGAGTATGCATTAAGTACCTACATAAACTTAAACGAAACAAACGGGTCGCGGTATAGTGACCACTCCAAAGTATATAGCCATATAGGTAACAGCTTTTCGAATACTATTGATATTATAAAAATATTGAGCTTATTATATTATGAGCTATATTACTATATTATATAACTATTATTATAGGAATTTAAAAAAAAAAAAAACGAAATTCTCATTAACGTTAGGTATATACTATACAGGCAACTGAAAAAAACATAATATTATTCAAAAACGTTACAACTAACAAAATAAATTTACAATTGTATACATTGATAAAGAAAAATTTAAAATTTAAAACTTCTTTCATTTCTACAGTGAAAGTTTATAAAACAAACAAACTTGAATACACCACCTCAAAACAGGTGGAAAATGTAAACGTCAGGGCCACTTTTAAGAGTTTGTTCTGCTTAAATATCACATCAATTCAGAGGCAAATTTATCAGATGACAGATATGATGATTATGCCTTTACAAAATATTAAGTACTAAATTATGATATAAAGATAGTTAAACGAATTACCATAATACACTTCTGACACTTGTTTAAATGCGCTTTATGTGTCATGATTCCAAATCGAAATGAAAAGCATTTGTACCAATGGGACTTAATATCACGTTTGTGTCATGGGGAATATCATACTAATATAATATTTCACTAATCGAATTGAAAAAAAAACGAGTATACTATTTATTACCTGTCCATACAATATACTGTATACTGTCAATATTATGTCGTTTGCACCCAAATAAACTTAAACATATTAACATACTTTACTATTTTGGGGTTGCCACTACACTGAACACGTGTAGGTATTTTATAATCTGACTGATGTATTACCTAATATAAATTAACCAAAATCTGACCATCCCACCACTGCAGGTATTTTCATGGTTATTTCTCTCAGACCGACACAGTGCAAACATCAAAAGGGCAAACAATAGTATCAGTGCAAATTATTTGTTTAGTTGTTTGCAATAGTAATGGAAATATATTACTATGATATAGTGCATTATAATAATTTATAGTACGCCAAAAATACTGTACCTACCTACTACCTACACTCCGTCTGAAGTAACTTCAAGCTCACAAAACTATTTAGGTACGTTAAGAATAAACCCAAGTCATTGCACATTGCAGGTAAATAAAATAAAATAAACTGATAAAACAAAAAAAAAAAAATATTTTGATAAAAATGTTTCCTATAAATAAGAAACATGAACAGATTTTTTGGAAATATTTAATAAGTACTAATTTCAATAATCATACTCTATATAAATATAATGATATTATATATGTTATACGGTTAGGTTATACCGGTGAAATATCCACGTTGAAATTCATAAAAATTCAATTTTTTCCTTACATAGGTTTCGAGTGGTAGATACTTGTGTACAGAAATTGAGTAGTAACTTGTACTTAAATTATTATAAAATAAGTACCTAATGTAGGTAACATCATTATTTCAGTGATAACATATGTCATTAATGTTGCTATCGTAAAAATTACCTACTCTAAATAACGTCAAGTTTAAATTATTTAATTATATTTCTGCAAGATATAAATTGTCAATAATAAAGTCTACAATAAACGTTACATAATCATTAAACAATTTATAAGTTGCCCACAATCGAAGTTTATCACAACAAACTACTTTATGAAATAATATATGTCTCGATAATACTATTTATAAAGACAGACTCGAAGACAAACGATTATATTATTATGATTGAAAAAAAAAGGTTACAGAATATCCAAAAGTTGTACTTTTTAAATTATTTAACCGATTTAAACGAATTACATTATATTATATATTATTATTTAAGTTTGAGTTCATGAAAACTAACCTATGTTTATACTTATTTATAATTGCTTTTATCTCAATACAACCCATAATTATATTTCAAACAAAGTTAAGAACAAATAATATTAGTTATTATAGCTGTAGAAGCCCAATCTTATATAAAGCCCGGGTCAATGTAATAATTAAAAGATTAAATACGGTTATTTATGTTCTTGATAACCGGTGACCACACATAAACAGATTTAAAACTATTAAATGTTGTTAATTAACTATAAATGTAATTTATTTAATAACATAAAGCAATCGAAAAAACATAGCCATATTAAATTATGGCTATTCTACAATTTAGTTATGTAGGTAAATTTTAATTTTTAATTGATAAAATATTTTTGGTATTCAGCGAAAAAATATAGGTACTGGGTCAGATACGACTTATCAAAATTAATCAACGAAATAAATTAAGAGAAAAATAATTGAAGCAATACGAGAGTTCAGTCCCAGTATATCATGGCAAACCTACCTATTAAAGTAAAATAATAAATATTAATATTAAAATATGTATTTTTTTTTCAAATATAACGTTTTATATATATACTCATAACATTGATTAGACTCGCAGTGCCTACTATAATATTAATCTAAGAATACTTCGTTCATTTTTATTCACCTTTAAAGCCGAGTTGCCGTATGTGACATTTGATGAATTATTAAACTCCAGACAATCTAACAATATTAAAAACAAATAACATTTTTAAATTCTCAACATTTGTTGGATTGTGATTCGCATCACCATGCTAATCTACCATGATAGTTAACATTTTTTTCTGATACGATTTTATGGTTTTTAATTTCCAATTCTTTTTGGTCAGATTTATTGAATAACTTTCTAATTGTACCTAAATTATATAGATAATATGCATATTATAAAAGATTTTATTCTTTTGAATGTTATAACTTATAACGGTTCAGTATTATAAAACTATGTCGTTGTTGTTGTATCCCCCAAATTCTCTGAGTTACATAGCCTTGGGAACTGAATAGATTAAATAGTATATTGTTCAAATTCCATTCCTTATTTCACTAGGTACCTATTGAAGGTTACATGTTTTACATTTTATTATTTTAATAAAATACTAATTATGAAATATTTAATGATATGCAAGCAATGCGAGTACGGTTATTTTTTTTTTTACTTCAGACACGGTAACAATTATTATAAAGTGACGAGTAATTATTTTTAAAAATATGTTAAAAAATTATTATTGTTCGTTAAATAACTTCACTAAAATATTTAACGAAGATGAACCTTACAAAATATATACCTAAGTACACTAATTTAAATATATACTTGATAAATAATATTACAATACCACCAATATTATAATGTTACAAATTAATATCAAGCAACTATGTATTATAAAAAATAATTGTTTATTATACCTACTAATAATTTTCCGAGAAAATAATTTAATATATTTGATAAAAAAAAATATTTCAATCAAAGAGAACGGGTTTTTAAGTTCAATGAAAGCCGTTCAAACCTCAAAAAAAATATTATTTTAAAAACGAGTGCTTTTACAATACCTACGTTAATTTAGCGAGCAACATCATAAAATGTTATTGGTTATTTTATGTAGAAAATAAAAAGCAGTAAAACACTTCAGTAGCTGTTTGCAGTATAATAATTATTAATTTTCAAGTGGTATTTTAAAATGATAAAGATAATCATTATAAATTATAAATATATATAAATATAGAAATAGACAGAATGAAACACGTAAACCTAAAAAAATCTAAAACCATAGACTTTCCCGTTAAAATTATCATAATCTTATGTACCTACTTAATAATTGAAGTTGTGAAAATAAAGAACAGTAATTGCATGAGAATATATATTGTTAAAACTGTCAACGGCATTAAAATTAATACATGCATAACTATATAATATCATGATAGTCATTTTAAGTGGAGCTGTTTTGAGAGAGATTTCACAACAACATATGTACATACTAAGTAGATGCACCTAAACTGTATTAAAAATTGTAAACATGTAATACATATTATATACATAACAATTATATTTAGGAAAAGGATTATGAACTTGAAGGTACATTATTATTTAGTACTTTTATCAGTTATTCGCGCCGTAACACATTAAAGATAATATAAATTAAAACCTACATATTATCTAGTACTTACAATTCAATTAAAATTTTAAGATAAATTAAGTATTTGAATTGAGATATGTAATATATGTATCATATTAAGTATTGTCGATAATAAAAATAATTGCGTGAACATATTATAGGTACCAATTTAAATAAACACTGATGTGAAAATAAATATTCAATATAATTATCAGGAATAATGTATAATACTAAATACCTATAATTCATTTATTATTATTAATATAACATTTATAGCAATACGACTATTTTTAAATTTGTGTCAGCTAAATTAATTTTATCCAGCCTAAATTCTGAGAAATTAAATTATTATAAATTTTGGATGTGTGATGAAATAACAATAATACATTATAATATATTTTTCAATTAACAATTTATTACTTTATTATATTTGATCTAGTAAATTAAAAAATATAAAACGCATTATCTAACACTCAAGAATAGGAGCCCCTCCTGTGTTTATGTAAGCAAAATAATACATAAAACTATTCGAAATGTCTTAATCGACTACGTCCTACTCGCTTCTAAATTGACTTTTTGGATAATTGATACAAAATACTCAATTGTATGAACAATTATTGAGTTGTATACATTAATATGATTTTGGGATTTAATTAAATCAAACCATCTCCGCGTAAACTATTATATTATTATTTATTCAGTACTAATGCAATGTGAAAACGGCATCGGCGGCACAATATAACTGCCAACCGTTTATTATGCACAATAGAAAATATATAATAATATATTATACTGAGCTGCGACCGCTTGCCAACAGAGAGAATCAGATATAACTATTTTTGTAAGACGTGGGGGATCATCACTATCTAATGGGCACGAATAATCGCATTGAACACTCGGATATCAAGTCGGACGTGTGTAATTCGTGATGTGCTAGTTTTACCGGTAAAGATAGCAAGACAAATATTGATAATATTTATGAGGATACATACCATAATATTGTATAAGCTTTTTAACTCTGTACAAGAACAGACATAAATAATAGGCACTAATATCTCATTAAGAAAAAAAAACGAAAAAACAATAGGTAGTTAGAGTCTAATCAATGTAACGTAATGTATGTATAAAAAAAATGCATTCAATGAGTTAATGATAATAATAAGTGACACGAAAAACTTAAAATTTAAAACGTTATAGAACGATAACGGTAAAATATTAAATCGCAGTTCGTTTATTATTTACAGGAAAACTATTTGAAATGTATTAATTAAAGTAAACCACGTTCAGACGAGTAGTTTTTTAACAGTGAGTTCACACCATATTATTACATTACAGCAAAAATAAATCATTCAAAATTACGGGTATTTACTATACGTGAATTGAAAAAAAAAACAATAATCCACATTAAAAACAGATGACGTTCTACTTAAATAAAAACTGTTGAGTCATAAATAATAATAAATATAAATCTAATATCAGTTTATTGATTTAACAATATCCACAATAATTTATCAAAAATAAAAAATGTATTGAAATAATTATGAAGTTTATAATAAGTAGTAATGTGTAAAATAAAAAAAAATGGCTCACATTATGGCTATTATTGTTATAAGTAGGTATTTCGTATTCATTAATAACTTGACGTGGCCTCGAACAAAGATTTTGGTCACGTTATTTTCTAAATATGTAGCTCCATGTAGGTCCTAGGCACATACTATTATGTAATTATTCTTTAATAACACAAACAGCGAATAAGATTTGTGTTTATCGCTGAATATTAAACAAATTATTCAACTTAATTAATCGTATTTCATATTTAAACGTAGTGAACTATGCAACTAAATTAAATTGTATAAATAGAAAATTAGAAACATAATGACACTATACTTTACATAACTATTAAATATATTATATTATATTAAACATGAGTAATACAAATACTCATATTCAATAAACTGAATAACTGGAGATAAAACATTGAAGTTAAACAGTCATTTTATATAAAATTAACATTTTTATATTTTTAATTATTTAATACAATTGCAGCAATAACATGAAACGAGTAATTAATATTATCTTGAGTATGTTCTTACCTACTTGATTATTTACATGTTGCGTAAACCATAGAATGAAAAACCTATCTATACCATGCGAATTAGATATTACAAAGAATTTAGACTAAAATATATTACTTTTTATTTGTTAGATACTTCACACATTTTTTTTACGATTATACGACATTACTAAGAACAACAATTATTTATAATTATTGTTTGATTGAAAATCCTTGTAATCCTTAGTTCTTAGTAATAGATTATGTTATGGAGACGATTTTGTTTTATAGGTACTAGTATCTGTTTCTTTTTTAATCAAATAATATAGTGAAACAAACCGATAAAAATCAATACGATTGAAAAAATATAAAAGAGGGCTGTTTGAGAACGATTAGTAATGAAAAATTCAATCTACCTATAGTAAATAATAAGATTTCAAGGGATAAACTTAATAAATATCATTTTTTTGAAACTAAGTTTTAACGACAAACTATGTTTTACACTTATATCGATCATTCGTAAAACGTAAGATTTCGCAGAACTTATAATTCAAAACATTATTTTTATAATCGAAAACAGAAGTTTAAAAAAATCGATTAATAGTTAATTATAACTTTTTATGGTGTGTACCTACACTGTATACATTCACGCCGAACCACGAAAAAAACACTTCAACGAGTATTAAATTTTAATATGATCCACCTAACCCTCCGTTTAAAAATTAAATCATATTTAGTACGTTAGAATATTATACCAAAATGGAAGGTACCTCTAAAGTCTCAAATAACTCAGTATTATAGTAATAAATAATAATAAGTATTAATTATAATTGTAGTTTGTAATTCACTGCAGCAGACCCTACTCACCCATGGTACGTACTCATAACTTCATCAGATTTAGAGTTCAGCACCATTGGTGGAGGGTATATTTTAAATAACAGTGCCTTATAAAGTTATAATATATTATGTAGAAAAAATGTAATACATATTTCCATCGATCGATTTCCGTGATACAATAATTGGATAAGACACAAGTACTATCCTATAGCGGTACTATAATATGTTACATCTGACATACATGTAATAATTGTTAAGAACTTTAAAAAAAAATTAATCATGATTATATTATGTTAATTACAGCATTAACTAAAAAAAAAATACTTATGTAATAATATTATATATATTTCAATACAATATTTTGTATTTATGTTCTAAACCATGTTGCGGTGGATAATATTTATATATATATATATACAGATTTATTGTATGTACATACCTACAATAATTAATTGCATTAACCATCCATGGCATACGTAGCATATCCCACCTATACTATATTATACTCGACCGAAATGTTTTATTTTTATTTGCGAATAATAATTTACCTTTTTACCCGCATTATAATTTTATTATTATCTAGCGTTGTTTTATACTCTGATAAGCGAGCTCGTAATAATATTATAATATATATAGTAACTGGTACCTATGTATGTCCCTCGTCCCGCGTAATCGACCACAATATCGAAACCGTTAAAACACTGAACCATGTTTCCGTTAATTGATTTATAATGGGTTACGTCTAGTGCACTTCGATTAGCGCAGTACACATCCGTACGACGACACAATCGAGTACACGCACTCGTCGACGAAATTCAAAACTCGCACAGCCGATGGAGCAAAACGCTCGCCGTATAATATACTTTACATCGATGATAATAATATTATATTGGTCCCGACAGTAGCAATAATTATGGTCAATGAAAAGGATGAGCATATTATTAAACCAAATCGATCAGATCATCAATAAAAAAAAATGACATTGTTCACCATTCATAAATATTATAATTTTTTTTTGTCACTGAAAATATTAATATAATTAATTTCAATATCAGATGGTGGTTTGAAAATGAAGTAATTGTTTTTATTATATTAACTATACAGGTGTTATGAATTCGGTCAACAGTCGTCGAAAACGAACGGATTTTTTTGGCAACCGGTTCGCCCTGAGCAGAAAACAACATACGATGGCGGAGGTGGCCGTGGCGGCACACTAACTGGTGGTGCAGCAGCTCGTATGCGGAATTTTGAGAAGAGGAAAAAAATCGAATGAAAGAATGAAAGAAAGAAACCAGAACTTCATAGTTGTCGTCGTTGTATCAGTCGACCATCGTCATCGATTATTTCACACACGGTGTATAAAATATAAATAATGTATTAAAACAAAAACACGTTTGCTACGCGTGTGAGAATTTACGGTGGAGGAGTGAGAGGAGGACCTGCTTCCATACATGTAACGACGACGTCTAATACCGTTTTTCCACTGTTACCTTACCACCTACCCACCACCCCACCCGGCACCGCCGCCAACCGAATAATGATATATAATTTTCGTGCGCGTTTTAGAGTGCTCAAAAAAAAAAATAACAAAACGGAGAAAACGTTTTTATTGCCAGCCGTATAAAAAAAAGAACAACGAACACAACGGGCGGCGGTGTAATTATTATATTGCGCGCGGAGTGCAAACAGGTGGTGGTATTGGCGGCGGTGACCTGCAGGTCGAATTTGTGTACACACTACACATACGGCGGCGGTGGCGGAGAAAGGGGCTCATGTGGAGAGGACGGGACTGCGGCAACGATAGATGACGACGACGGTGACGGTCATTATTATTGTGCCTACGTAATAACACACGCACATGATATAATAATTAGGGACGGGACTTATGTGCATTACTACTTAAGTTATTTATATTTTTGCGGCGACCTTTTAAAATTGCCGTCAATTATGTCCACGAATCACATTGATCACATTAAATCACATAATATTCATAAGCTACAAGACCTATTTTTTTACATTTTGTACATTTTCGTACATAGTTTAAGTATAATTCATATTGTTGTATGTATTTTAAATACAATTATAAAAACACGAACAATGCGTGTTTAATGATTCATTTAAACGAAAGTAGTGTAAAAGTCTAGTTAGGCTAGATGACACGTCATATTATTATGTTCCTAATATTTAAATTTCATAATAAACCGGTGATGGTGATGCAAATTAAAGAATAGATTTATTTGAAAGTACGAGTAATAAGAGATTTAGTTCACACGAAAATCAACTATATTCAATTCATTTTAA
Source organism: Aulacorthum solani (assembly GCA_008528875.1). Lineage (NCBI taxonomy): Eukaryota > Metazoa > Arthropoda > Insecta > Hemiptera > Aphididae > Aulacorthum > Aulacorthum solani. Next base: position 9,867 of record PVMI01040527.1, on the reverse strand, counting down.
AATCATAACATGATTCTCCTTCACTTAATGATAGATTATGGTAAATTATCATCGTATATGTTCTATTATATGTATATTACATATTTTATCATAATATGTTAACAAAACTAAATGCATGTTCTGATAATTTATTATTTTACATATCATATTATAGACTTTAAGCCTAATAATAATATTTATGCATATTTATTCTATTAATCCCGTACTTCGGTCATGCCGGTGAACAATATCGTGGTATATATATACATATAGCTTTAAAACAATTTTTTAGAAGGATTACTAATACTGATGGATATCGAAAATGAGTAAGCTTATTACCCATATTATACTGTTTTACAACACTAACTATGTATATATATATACACTCATTTGTACACACACACACCCATTGAGAGTATATTTATATACCTATTGTCGATCGTCATTCACGAGCGGCACGCTTCTGATTATAGCACTAACGTCGTAAATGCTAAATAATATAATATTACTATATTCTGAGGTCGTATATAGGTACGTTCGAAAACCGCACTCGTACCCAAACGGCGGCGGTGTCGGTAGAAGTGGTGGTGGTGGCGACAGCAGCGGTAATGGAACATAAATATTGAGCGAAAAAAATTGCATCCAAGGTCGATTCGAGTGAATAAATTCGGTTACGAGTTCGTTGGACGTGTTTGCGTATGCATATATGTTGTATACTTCGAGGTAATTACATGCTGCAGAAAGAAAGGTGGAATTATACAATTTGGAATGAGCGAAACGTCAAAATATATTGAACGTTAAATACTTTATTTACAGCATAAAAACACGCGTAATGACAATTATTGGTAGTGTTATCCAATAATGGCTAATATAACAACAATATAATAGCTGATCAAAAAATACAAATTCGGACCTTTTCTTCATTCAATAATAAACGTGGAAATCATAACCTAGGTAAACGATAAACACTTAATACATGTCAAACGATTTTCCTACACACTGACACTGATAGTCAAACAGGTCCTGGCTACTCATCAACCCAATTCATCTCATACCTTATAAATTTATAATCTCCAACAGGTTAGAATATTAAAAAATGTTTGTCGATTATAAAGCGTTTTCAATTCAACTGTTCTGATTATTTCTTCGCCAGTATAATATACTCGCTCATGTAGTGGCGCCGAATTTGATGTATAATTTAAGTATATAATATCATTATCTATGTAGAACTGTGGCGCCGTTAGACTATAAAGGAAAACAAATTTAATACATTTCCTTGTTCTTACCTAGTGTAGAAACAATTTGTAGGTAGTATCCGCAGACACTTAGAAATTTAGTTTATGCCACACAGGCTGTTAACTTCAGCGTCACCGATACGATTGATTATATTGGTTACTATATATTATTATAAGCATGTATAATATTATAGGTAAGTACACGCACCTGGCTGCTGGCAGCTATAATAGTATACACGACAGTCCATCACGTATGCCTATTGCCTATATATTCCAGTACCTATGCGTAACGCGAGTGCAAAACTCGATTCCAATTAATCAAATTCCTTGTCAAATTCTGAGAAAAGAAAAAAAGTGTTTTAAACACATAGGTAATGTTACTATTACCTATAGTCAGAACTTAAGCATAAATATAAAATAATCGTGTATGTTTATATATAAAGTTACGATTCAACATTAATTTATGTTTCTGTGCCGATTAAAATAGTATAAATTCAATAAACCGGAAAATAATTATAAAATGGGTGGTCATTAAACAACCCATGGTGGGGAGGCAATTCCCGATAAAAAAAAAGCCGTTTTAACGATCTCTAAGTAAATCGCTACCTATACCTAGGAAGGCACTACTAGTGCGGTGTCGTTTGGTTGTATACCTAATACGATTATTAACTACAACTTAGGTTAGATTATAGTTTTACTTGTGTTTTTGCAAATGTCAATCGTGAAAGTCTAGTAATGATCAGTTGTCAGACTACGCACGTGCGGACACACACACACACACACAGGCACACAAATCGTATATATTTAAGTATATATAGTACATAATTATGTATTTAGAAATATACATCCTTAAGCTCTCACACTATGAGCTGGCGCCAATTCGTTATCCGCTATAATTAACCGGTTCCATCATTCCCACTGTAATCACAATAGTGAACCCCAACGCCGCATTGCTCGCGATCATGTGTATAATAATATGATATACAACACCACGACTATTATTCTAACGCTTTGATACAAAACCGCTACTTCAAAATTCCAAGCGAATGTGTGCGCTTGTACACATGGTACCTATGTATAACGAGGCATATTTATGATACACTATACAGGTATACTTGAAACATTATTGTATTTTTACTTTTCTATAAGTCGTCTAATCCCTCGTCTAATTCTAAAAAATAACTATCTCCGTCAGATTATATGGGAACGGTGTTCGCAATCGAGAACAGTAGGTAACCGTTATGCTCAACTAATTACACATACTTTAAAAAAATGTATTTTATACTTGTAAACATTTTTAACTCGCATATAGGTACTGTGCAGATTTCGGTTACAATGAAACGCTACTAAAAATTTAATTAACCAATTCAATTTCACAATCACACTAACACATTCTTGTCGTCATATACTGCAGTCTCTTAAAATTGATATTAGTTGCTTATTCACAATAAAACAGTGAAATACGATAATGATATTGATGAGTATAGGTAGCCGGTAATATCATAATTTTTTGCTTATTGATATTTCGCTCAACCACAATTATTCATTCATTCACTTATTAACTATTTATATTTAGACACTTAAAAATCAAATTGATTATAGGTACCCAACACATTTTTTTTACTTTTACTATAGATAAATTTATCATGTAGAATACATTTGTAATATAATAATTTTAGCAATCTAATTTAAATAATAAAATAAATGATAACCTTTTTTTAATTTTTAAAACCAGTTTTCATGAAAATAATACAATAAATATACATTTAAATGAATCGGTATACTATTAAAATATTTGAATTCTGTCTTCTGTCGTGGGTACCATTAATAACTAATAATGGCATGACTCTTTCTTTCAATGAGAAAATAAGTTTAAGGTAATTATTAACCTAATACAAAAATCAATATTATTCTTATATTATATTATTATCGAAATCATAGATAATGATATTAAAAGCACCTCCAAACATTTATTTTTCATTTAAGTAATTTGTGAGTTATAAATAAGTAATAGTGAAATAATAAATAATTATAATAAATGTTTTAGGTACATAAAAAATTTTTTATTTGAATTAAACATAATATATCTTTGCTTACGCTATTAGTTCAGTTACTAGAATGGTCACCCTGAAAAGTATAATTATTTTTATTTGTATTACATACTTACATTATTTATTTATTTTATTTTATTTACTCCGAATTATATTATAATGTAAATAGGTGTTGCGAATAAGCGAAGAAACCACACAATTTACATTATAAATAATTACTAATTTTCACTCAATTTAACGATGGTAGTTCTCTGCACAGCTTAAAAATAATTTAACATCAATACGAAAATTGCAATTGAAATAGTAATTGGAAATTTCGTCAAACGTTTCTGTATATTTGTTAATTGTGATATAATTAATATAATCAATAATTTAATTAATAACATAAAATCCTAAATGGTTAATAAAATACTTAGGCTTCGCCTGTCTGCAGGTTTTTTTCTGTTATAAGTTATATTTATATATAAGATAGAGATTGCTTTTAGACCATGACCGACGGTAATTTACCGTTATTAATATTATAATTATATTATTAATTTATTAGATTCGGCGTCTTATTTTACCTCATTTGCCCGAGTAATCAATAACACAATTTTAATATAAAAAAAAATAAAATTTCTACTGTAAATATCAAAGTCCTTTCTCAGTGGATCATAAAAAGAAATTACTGATCAAATTCTATACTCATCAGGGACTCCGACTAGTCAATAATGAATCAGTCAGCCAGGGCAAGTCATTTTATACATATTATATATAGATTCAATAGACAATGATAATACATATTGTCATACCTACATATTTTGCAAAAATAAAATCTATATCTTATTTGAAATTAAAAAATATGCATGATCATTATGCTTGATGAGAGTACTACTATTATATCCGTATTTATATTGATTTCACTGCCAGTCCATATAGGATTTTAAGCCACGTTATTTAATAAATGCAACATTTCTAAAAACTAATTGGAATTCGAAGCTCGTCCTCAATTTTTTCATTTATTCATAAATGTTCTGATTTATAGCATTTTTAAATCTACTATTTAAGACTTTATTTTCAAACCCTCGAAGTATTTTCTGCAACTATTAGGTCTTAAAACAATAAAAACAGCGAGAACCGCGCTTCTTTCTGGCTATAAATTATTTATGGAATAATTTTTTTGAACATTTTGATGTACCCAATCATAAATTCGAAAGAGCAATTTTTAAATTTTTTAATGTTTATATTGAGAATAATAATAACCCTTAAAAATGATCTTATAAAAATATGAAATATATATAATATAACCAATATTGGGTAAGTATTCATTATACTTGGACTATTATAATTATAAATTATGAATATTGATAGATAAGTATAAATTACTAAGTTACCATAGCCCCCATATTATGTTCCAAACTTGGTATCGTGGACCTATAATATCCTTAGTAAATAAAACTAAATAATTCAAAAACCACTCATTTGAATTTTGATTTTGAAACATCGAAATTTTCAGAAAAATTATCTAAAAATACATGACAGTAGAAAATGGATGGGGTCATTTGAAACACAGAAGTTTGTATATCCACAGGACACTCTTTGAGAAGCACAAAAAAATCTCAGAATTTTTAAAAAAAAGTGGTCTTTAAGTATATTTAAAAATTCCAAACATTAGATTTTAAATAACTGCATGATTAAAAAAGAAAAAAATACAAGAGCATGCTTGGCGAATCACACTATATATCCATGTATATATTATATATGAATAAAATACTGTTTGATTTAAAATAAGTCTAGGAATTTGGACTTTGATCTTTCAAGACAAACTAAAAAACTCAAATCTTATTGATAACAACAAACGTTTTAAGATTTTTTCAAATAAACACAAACAAAAAGAGATACGAACTATTGACTTACACTACAGTAAAAAAAAGGATACAATATAATTGAAAATCTCTCAATATCAAAATATAAAAATACAGATACTACGATTCGGAAATACAAACAGAAATCAAAGTAGTGTAGAATGAAATGAGTTTTTTAAATAAATAGCATATTAATTAATAATACACTACTATAAAACCAATAAGTGATCAATATAAATAGCAATGCGTTGTAATAAAAAAATGTTGAGAATTTCAGTGGTTAATAATAAATGAATTAATACAAATGTATCTCGTGGTGGATACCATTATGTCATAGTAGCAATATTTTAATTACTTGAGTCCTTAGCTTTATACTTTACATTATTTGCAGTTTTCTGTAATACTTTACAATTCACTATAGACGCCTAGGTATAGCTAAACAAAACTATTTTGTGCTAAAAATATAATATTTCAAGTCTTGTTTAGACCATTGTGTATTTGTATGTATTAAATGTTGAATGTCGCTTAATTGTTTAGCTCTTGAAGTTATTAAATTCAAACCATAAGAAGGATTATGGAAACTGCTTATAGAAAAAAATATATATTATACAAATAACGTTTGAAGACCAAGATGGAAATCCGTATTAATTAATTTTGTTCCGGCTCTAAGCCACTAGACAATAATAATACATCATTCCCGAATATTAGTATTAAGTATACTAAATCTTATGTGAAAAACTTAAGCTAAAAACAGATTCCGATGGTAATAATATTAAAATAGATAAATACAGTTCATATTTTATATGTCTATTTCATTCTTTAACGATTGTGACAAGTTATTACGATTTTATGCTTAGACCTAATTCTTTAAAATTTTCTTAAACGTTAAAATAAAAGAGGTAGATTGAAGGTATGAACCGTGATTGATGTATACTAATTTTAATAAACTGTAACTTTGTATCACTTAAATTTGTTTTGTATCTTATAAATTCAGTAGATTTTTAAGATTTTATTAGTTCTATAATACCTCAAACACAATGGTCCACAGGTTAGTTTATTGTTTATATAAAATCATTACTCATTTGTATTGTAGAACGAAATATTTGCAAAAAATATCTATGAATACTTTATTCAATTACTAAATTCAATTTTAACTGATAAGGAAGACGACTATGTTCTAATACCAAAGTTATAACTTATGAAATATCAAACTCGTATCAAAATATATTTCACAAGACAATAAGTAGGAATAGCAAGAATAATTATACTTGAATATTAAAAAATGAAAAATGTTTTAGTTCTGTCAAGATTTATATAAACACGGAAACTCAGTCAAGCGTTGGAAAATCGAACAAAAGGAAAATAATCTGTTTTTTTTGAAACAAACAATAATAATATCGTTTTAAAATGTATACTCAATAATAAACTCTGAATATGTATACCAAATACCAATAAAGCTGTTACTGAATATACATTTTTTTTTATACATATATACATGTTATAGGAAAATCGAACAATTCTATTCTTAAATAAAAATACAAGTAAAGTAAACATAAAAATCCAATCAAATATTTCAATCTAATATAGCGAAGAAAAAGTAGTATTCAAACTTTTTTTTTTTTAGTATTTGACTGGAAAAATAAATAAACAATTTACCTAACATAATATAATATAATAATATTTCAACTCATATCTTAAATATAAAAAGATCCCCATAAATATTTAGTATTGCATGTATGAATATATTTATTTTAGGGAATGATGGCAACATAAATATTTATAATATGATATCACATTTTATATTCGATTTATAAAATTCTTGGTTTTTCATTTTTTTTTTTTTTTTACTTAAACTTTAAATATTAACAGTCTATACAATAAATTAAACAAAACGACGGTCGTTAATTGTTACTATTTGTAACTTGCACCATAGATGACGTGTACAGTGTACACAATATGTACATATTATAACGTTATTATTTTTTCCCACCTACATAGAAACATATTCCAGAAGGCCACATGATTTATATTCGAACATCAAACAACACATTCATGTATACTATATAAATATATTACATCAAATTCGATCAACATGAATTGATGATATTCTATATGCAGTCTTATGGGATAATCAAATGTAGGTACCTACCAAGGGCTACGTATTGAGAATACTAAATTACTTCGAGAAGACAGTTAACCTGTTAACAACTGCAGTTAGAATAGTAAGACCAAAATTAAATTTATCAAACTGTACTGGTCGCCGTCGGGATCACATTTTATTATTGCAATATTTACTGAATATAAGTAGTCACTTTAAATTATTAAAACGGAACTTGAATGTATTTTGTTCAATATAGATTAACATTAAAATTTCAAAAAATGAACCGAAATATAATCGAGTTTATTTTATAATGTTTGGATCGTTAATATGATTACTATTGGTTTGATGAACAGGAATTTACCTTAATGTATAAAATGATAGAAAAAATCATCATTAGGAGTGTTATTTTTTTGTTATAAAAAAGGTATAATATATTTTAAGCCACACAGACGAATTTCTTAAAAAATAATGAGAAACATATCTTGAAAACAACTGATAAACTAATAGGAGCATTTCTATCATAATATTTTGAATCAAACTATTTTAAAGCTTAATTGGCAAATATTATACTATGAAAAAAGCTACGAGTTTCTATACAAAACGATTATTCTGAAAATAGTACCATTTGTAATGATAATGCGTCAAAAACATATAGTTCTTACAATACCTACTTCAATAGCACAGCGGTACCACATGCAATTGAATAGTTTATTTTTTTATTATGTAAAAAAAAATTAAGATATATGCAGCACATATTATTATATAGTTAGTTACTAGGATAACAAATAATATATATATACATTATACAACATAGAAAGCCTGGAGATGGGAAAAACTAGGTTTAATATTATCCGGCTATAATAAGTATTTTAATTTAATAGTCGTAGTTACCTACATTCCGCGGCCGAAAATAAAAATAAAATTAATAATACGAGAGTGCATGTGTCCTAACACTGAGTAATACTGGTTTGAGTAAATAGTATACTTCATCTACGTAGACACGTAGTTGAGCACTTATATTAAAAGGTGTGCATTAATCGATTTAATTAACAATTCAGTATTATTTGCAAGATTACAAACATGTATATAAAACAATCGAAAGTTATTATTCTTTCTAAAGCTGCAATAAGACAGCATTAACGCTAATACAGTATAATACCAGTATGAGGAAAACATGAACACATGTTGAGGAATGAAGATAACTGGATGAATCATAAATATTTAAAAACATTAAACCAGTAGTTTATAATATTTAGATAATAATGTTTACAGAACGTTTAAATTCGTCTGAATATATATTATTATTTTCGAAATCTTTCAACAAGAATATAATATAGCTTATAATAAACATAATATTATTATGGTTGTACTAACGGTATATTGACAATAATAAAGAGTTACAAAATTATTTAAATACGGTTGAAAAAACTGGAAATATCCATCTGATGTATAATTAATCTCGGGAGTACTGCCAAGAACAAATTATTAATTAATTGTTGTTTGATTAAAAACAAAAAAATAGCTGTAAATAACAGCGAGAGTATAATAATAATTTGTAATTGGGTGATATATAATATTATGCTGTCAAGACAAGTTATCTCGATCAAACGATTTCCCAACAATCGACCAAAATAGTTTATAATATTATCATGTTTTGAAAAAGTCGATGCATGATAAAATCAAATCGATACTTACTCTGGATTTTAATAACAGACATAAACTTTTTAATTCCCACTCGTTAAGTCGTAACACGTTCGTCAACTAGTATCAGTATGGTATACGGGTCTCAAAATTATAATATACGTATCTGTATACCAATGGGTATTCATATAATAAAATAAATAGGGCAGAGGACTTCTAGCTTATTTGTTTTTGCAATCTTAATAAAAAGGCTAGCTATACAAACAAATTCGTTTCATCTTATACGAAAAAGCCGAATATGTAGTTTTATGTAGAGATTTAAGTATTTTTTGTATAAGAGGCGAATTTCTTTTTTTGTGCTATTTTTGCACATTTTATTTTAAGAAAAATTTATTAAAACCAAAATAATTTCTTAAGCAATTCGATTTTAAAGTCTCCAAACGCCAAAGTAGCTGTGAGTTGATTTAGTAAGTATTTGAGTGTACAAGACAACTTCATGTTTTGTCCGTGTTAAATTGCATTTCGTTGTTATATTTTAAATGTTATTTATTAATTAAGCTACAAAATGTAGGTAAATAAATAAATAATGGCCAGCAACATAAAATTATAAATCTCTTTTCGCAGTGAGCCAAACGGGTGATTAGTCATCGCGTGTCTCCCACCACCAAAATTCTACTCACTAATTCTACCTATCGTAAGTGTTCAGTCATCGACGTCGACACAATATTATTATTATGAGCGATGCGGACAATATTATAATGTATTGCATACAATATTATTATAACCATATATTATTATAGTGTCTGACCTAGTGCTAATTTCTATTATAATATTTATTATATTTCGCGTTATGGTCTTTCACTTTCCTGGCGCTATCCCGTTTTCAATGAGCCTATTGATTCACTACGACAGTCCAGAGACCGAAAAATAAAAGCGATCCGATAACAAAAAAAAAATAAATAATAATCATCTTATAATACGATATTTTAGTCATCATCGTCTTCATCATCGCCGTC
>PVMI01040516.1:499-23356 GCA_008528875.1 Aulacorthum solani | reverse complement strand
TGATGATTGAGTCAACATTTTTAAGAAATAGGTATTTACAAAATGACATTAAAAAATTGTTGTATCCTACTATTTAAAAAAATTAAGTTGATTTTTTTTTTGTACGATTTAACATTTTTTTATTAACAAAAAATGTCAAGTTAAAATAAAGATTCATCTTTTTCATTTTTTTAGAAATTCATTCCATACTCGTGATATGCACATAAAAAAAATAACGTGCCTACCTAAATAAAATGTTTATTCTGATTTTCAAACTTAAAAATATTGAATTATACAAATCTACTCAAATATATTCTTATTTTCTCTTTAAAAAATAAATACATGCAAAAATAATCCATGAAACATTTTTAATAAAGATATACACAATAAATCAAATTGTCACTATAAAATATTATTATTATCTTTGTATGCACAATTTATGTGTCTAACTTGAAATAATTTTTAGTAGGTACTGGTGAGTTATAGCCATAATATCGTTCACAAGATATATTACTAATTTTTAATTTATTTTAAAAAATATCAAATTATTAAAAGTTACAAAAATAATAAACTATTAAAAATACAAAAAAGTGAATGATCAGAAATTAAAAAAAAAATGTATATATTATTTGATCTAGGATTAGGATTTTGAAATATTTTCAAAATAAACTCGGTGTGTAGTAATCTTCCTAATTTTGATCTCAAGCCAACTTGCATTTACACTTAATAATAATGTATTCAAAAACTGAAATACATAAAAATCTGAACTATATAATAATGAGTTAATTATACAATGCTTAGACGATAGGACGATGAGTGTTGACAGCGGCAAGTGGTGAGGATTTCCCGACTCCCAAGTGAGTGCGCACTAAAGGAAATTATTTTTTTTCAAAAAACCGTAGACGGAGTCCCTCGTTTATATAAATAATTAATAAATATCATATATTATTTATATTTATATAATTTGTATACTATACAGTGTGCCGTGTGCGTGAGGGGCTAGTCGTAAAAACAGTGTAGACTGGGAAGCACTGCGATCCCTGTTGAACACATATATTATATAGGTATATATTCCGCCATATTGAGCCCGAGCGGCAAGCGGTCCACGGCGGGGGGGGGAGGACGGCGGCGGACGATAAAAACGAGAGGCGCGCTGTATTTTAATCTCGTATAACTCATCTCCCTCCTACTCTCGACGACTCGCGCCATAAAAAGCAGTCCAAGTAAACTGCAGAAACAAAAGGCTTCTTCCCCGCCTCCGTTATGTGTGTGTGTGTGTGTGTGTGGTAGGAGAGGATGGCGCGGAGGAGTTTAGGTTTTACGACGTAGCCTTCTTAATTATATATGCGCGCAACGATTTTTCTTGACTCCCCGCCGCCGCCGATTTGCAAAGGCGAGAGGTGACCTCCCCCTTGTCGCCCTCACCTCCGTCGGAAAACGGGAGCTCGTTTGAATCCAAAACACAATTTATAAGCTTAAAGGGCGCGCGCGCTCTCGCGTTCCCGGAGCGCATATATATATATGTGTATGTATTATGCTGCGCGGGACACAAAAAATAAGCCGAGTGCAATTTACGATTCTGCGGTCGGTCTGCGGCCGCCGCTGGTTAATATATATATTTAAGCGGGACAAAGTTTTTCGTTTGGCAAACAAAAAACTCCGTTTCGGTTCTACAAAACCGTATAATGAACCAAACGGATAAAATAATAATAAATATATCGCAACTTTATACCTGCCTATGTGTTTTATAGAAGGGTTATAATGGTAGGTACTATATATAGGTGGGTAGGTAACATTATAAAACGTATACACTTTTTGTAGTTGATCAAAGCCTCGTCACAAACCGATGTTATATTTACCAACAAGACTGATGTGGGGCCCGACCGGTTTAATGCATTATTTTTACAATTTACGTATCATATTTTGTAAAAGTGTCATCTTTTTAAATTTTTAGCAATACTCGTGTTGGTTTCTAGCGTACTTTCCATCTCTTTCACTTGTTTACAGTAAAAAAAGCTATTGTGGCATGATAGTTATGAGTGAATACAATCACAAGAAATAGATAAGTGTTTGATTTCGTCAATAGTTTCTCCAGGCGTCAGAAGAACCTATCGAACAACAACTGCAAACATTTTTTGAAAAAATATCTTTTCCGTTGTGCGCGATGATGTCAACGTTTCCATATAATGTAAAACACGTCTACACATATTTGGTCCAAAGCTAATGGAGTCGTACACTATACAAGCATCGATGTCTCTGCGATACGTCCGACGTTTCTCACTCAAAGGTTCGAGAAAAATGCGATCTCGAAATTTCCGTAGGTTAGATGAAGTTTCAACGTTTGAAACGACTACGACGTGTGTGTGTGTGTGTGTGTGTGTAGGTTGGGTGGGTGGGGCAAAAGTTTATCGCTTTACCTGTCGGACGACGAACAATAACCGCACGCTGTCACGTGTTATTTATAAAGTAAATATATAATATTGTATGTATATATATATTATATACATGTAAAGGATGAATTTTACCACCTCACAGGTTGGCGTTGGTTGGGTGAGGAGGGTCGTTCCCGGGGGAGAATACCGCCTCAAGACGCGTGAGCGTGTTATCTGCGGTCCGGGTGATAAAATTGGTGGACAGAAAAACCGCGAAGTGCGCTCGGGTTTACGAGCTCCTTGGGAAACGATCGCGACGAAAACTGCGCGCGCGATAAGGTGGCGAAATTTATGGCGGTGACGGCCGTGGTCGTCGTATAACGCGCGCACGACGACAGTGGCCGATGACCGAGAAAGTCCGAGGTGGGGTGGGCGGCCACGGATTTACGGTGGCGGGCGGGGCGACATTATAATTGTGTGCGGCGCTCGGCAAAAACTGTGAGGGCTGATAAAGGCGACCGTTGCGAGCGGTGGACGGCTGGTGGGGGGGGGGTGGCGAAAAAGAGACGACATAGCGCCGCTCGAAGACGAAGGCAAAGGCGACGACGACGACAACGACGACGACGGTGGCGTTCGGCGGCGCGCGTACAAATATATTGATCGGGGGCGGGCTCACCATACTCTTTCTCTGCTCTCTTTTTGACCATCTTTCGTTCTTCTTTTTTCCACACCCGCTCGGTGGCGGCGGCGGCGGGGTCGCTCGCCCGTCCGTCTGCGAACGACCGACGACCATCCGCGAGGGGCAGAGTGATATAAGTCTCTCTGTGTGGCCTTCGCACGCGTCGAAAAGAAATTAAATTACCCTTAAAATAGTCTGATTTAATATTTGGCGCTTCGTGTGTCTACCGAACGACTTTTTGGCTTTAATAACGTCGATATTTTTGAGTGCTCCGACCCCGTCCATTGCTGGCGACCGGTCGGCTGACGTGTGACGGCCGACGAGTGGATAGTGAGAGAGGGGCTTACGAGTTAACGCTTATTTATTACCTTGGTCGACGTTGCAGGACTTATCCTCCCTCCCTCCGATGAAAATATATAATATCTCAATCCAGTTTCATTGCAAATACATTTTTTTTGTGTTTTTGTAAATATAATTTAAGGGTAGTTTGTAGAGATTTTGTGTTGAATTAAAGTATGAATACCATAAAATAGGAACATTTTTATGATATAATAAAATGCTTATTAAAATATTTATTATAATCTCTAACGGTATGTAGATAGTAGATATGATGTACAAAATCAAAAAGTGTTATATTATATAATAGGTATTTCTATTAGGTATCTACGAGTTTTAATCAAAATCGAACAAATGATTTACACTAGACCGGTCGGGTTTTTTTTTGAGTAAGTAAGTACTTTACTCTTTACTATATAAGGTGATTAACTATGTATATTACTTTCCTTATAATATAATATAATACATCATCAATTAAATACATGGTTTGGAGGGAGGGGCAAGCACTTACCTCAAATGCCTATGTTACGGGTCATGTAGATTAAATACAGGTAGATAGTAGGTTGTATATTATTATCCAATACGTATAAATGTATTCAATATTATATAATTAGTTTGATGTAATAGTTTAGCTGCAAAATGAAAATATATAATATGAGATGTGTATAAGAGATCGGTAAGAAACTTAACCTACTTTATTTTCGACATCACTATTCCAAAGATGGAAAAAAACTGTATTTAATCCTACATCAGCTATAAGGCATTAGCTTATACGGCCAGTAACAGCACACAACAAATATAAACAAATGCCATTTTTGAATATTATAAATTGTTATCTTTATATTTTGGTCATTTTTTAGAAAAATTGCCTATCGTTACAGTAGGGTACGTTATATTTTTCGCTGTTTGAATTATCACTCAAAAACACATTTCTACTATAATTCTTTATAGGTTCTATGAACTTTGATACAACAAAATTAATACAAAAACATTACACAATATAGTGACTGACATTGAGTAATCAAACAAATAGTAATATGCATGAATTAAAATATTACAAGGCCATAAATAGAAACTTACAACACAAAGATGAAATTTAATCACATATATTGGTGAATGGGTGACAAGTTTTTCCCTAAAAATCTAACAAAGTTTGGCTTTTGACTTGTAAAATATACTTGACATTATATATTTATATGTTGTCTTAAACAGTGTGACAATATAATGCCATTATGCTATTATTGTCGAAGAACAAATTTGAACTTTATTACAATAGTTTGAATACACATTTAAAGATTTCGTATGGTCCCAACCTACGTGTATGCGGTGCAGCTGCTACGAGTATGTTATTATGACTAACAAATTACAGAAAATAATCTCAGCGACGAATAAGTATAGATATACTTTACGTGTACTACATAAATTATAAGTTGAACAATGCAATACATTGATGTTGTATTTTAAGTTATTTTTCGATTGGTTTTTATTTTATTTTAATATTTGTGTTACACAGAACGTTGAGCACATAGGTAATATTTTAATCTATATGTATAGGACGGTTTACTACTTATCGTCCCAACAGTAGAGTTTCAAACACTCACTGACCACTTGAAATATTCTATTTAGGGGTAAATACCTACGTGTTTTTAGGGGCTACAAAACCCGTTTTACTGAGAATCCCCCTAACATATTCCAGCGACCGTTTCAACGATTGTATTGTTAAGCAACTGTGTCCCACGTATACATTCAAAATATACATCCATGAACAGGATAGGGTTAATGTGTTGAATTTACAAATTTCATTAGTCATCAATTGAATAAATATGTATTGTACAATTATTGTATTGAGTCTAAAATTATCTAAGTGTTACCTGCATCGCAAATAATTTTCGAAATATCGTATGCAAGAATAAAAACAAAACTGTTTTTAGTAATCATATTTGAGACCTCCAAATTAATAGTAAGATAAGAAACCAATTTACATTTTAAAGTGATTATTGATAAAATGTAAATTCAAACAGAAATATAAAATGTATAGTTAAGATTAATTTTAGATAATTTAATATTTTTATTGCTAATATCAATATTGATAAATATATTATATTGCCCTGTACCTAATCCTTACGTATACATCATATTTTATTAATTATTGAACTATTTATTTTATGTATTTTCTGCAAACTGTTTTTAGTATAATAATTATTAAAACTATTAAAAATATGATGACCAAATTAATTTTATTATCGTGAAAAAGATAAAATTGAATAATAAATTATAGGTACCTAAATAAAAAGGATCATAATGATATAAAAGTTAAAATAAAATATGAATATTTCCACCAACAATTGTATTTGGTTCATTTTATATTGCTATGTAACTATATTGTGTTGCAGTCTGTCAAGTCCTTCATTTCTGCAGTAAATAAATACAATTAAAACGAGTGAATTAAAATTATTTATTTTGTGTTTAAGATAAGATGCAATATATTAAGTATTTTAATAACCTATTCCAAACTGTGCCATAATATTTTATGTTCGCTATAATGTACACCCATACCGTTATGAAAATCTATAAAATATGTAGGTATAGTACAATAAATTATAATTAACAGTTGTTTAATATAAAAATAAACAATAATGCGTGTGCCCTATAGTGCTATACAAACTAATTTGAACGATTTGAGAATTTCGTTAAAATATAAATAGGTAAAATGCATGTAATAATATAACGATATTTTGAATAAAAAAACTCTTTTACATGTTCGCATCACTCATAAAACCGTACTGGGATTATTGTTTTTCTAGGTAAATCCAAGAATCAACATTATAACGAATAACGAATTCAGTTATTCATATAAGAGGCATACCTAGAGACTTTTCGATGCTGTTATTGAAAAACTTTTGTAACAAAGAACTACCTATTTATATACATTTCCATCAATGTACACGTTCAATGATCGTATTATTAATATTTTATTGCATCGTATTGTACTAAGTTAATATAAGACGTGTAACTATGATCTTAAGAAGTATTATTTGGTCTCAACAATAAGCAAGTACATTGTACATAGGTACATAGTACTCTCACACCATTATACGTATAATAAGGGGTGGCCAAAAAGTATCTGAAATTACTATTTTTAGTCTAAAGTCTGATAGGTTCTTTTTTTTTTTTACTTATGTTTTTCGATTTGCATATTATAATGTAATTAGATATTATTAATGAACCATATTTATAATTTTTGTTTTTTGATTCTTTTCTTTTAATAACATTTTGTAATGTAAATTTTAAAAAAGGAGTAACTATAACATTGGTTGAAGGTTAAGGATTTGAAAAATCTGTAACAAGGTAGAAGGGCTAGTCAGAGTGCTGAGGATGCGATCATCTAAAATAATAGTAGAAGTGTTTTAAATAATTAATTGTAGCTTGATCATTACTTATAGTGCCTACCAAAGTAACATCTTCTCAATTTGTTCAATCTTATTTTATGTTCTAATCTAATGAAGTTATTATAGTTAATTGTTTCATTTGGTATAAATTACCTGTGTTGTTTCCCTTGGGTTCATGACACTGATATCGTGTTAACGCTTTTATTTCTTATGTCAGACTTACTCTAGACCAATCAAATTAAAATAAATAACGACAAATTGGTACAAATCTAAAAATGATTATTGTATTCAATATTATCAATTATATTTTAGTTATAGGTAATTACAATTTATACATTTTATTATGCACAACGATGTACAATAGGTGGTAAAAAGGTAAATACCTCATAAATCATATTATGCGCATATGCCATATAGCGTACAGGTTTTTTATATTTTATATACCTCTATAAGCACATCGCCACCGTAAATGATTCATAAATAATATATATTATTTTACCAGTGATTTCGAACGTTTTTACCATTCCACGTGCTATTAATTGGATTTTGATAATTAATACCGAGAATTTTAAACACTGAACCCATCGAAATATTTCCTAAAAAGAGAGTGGGAAAAACGATGGAATATATTTTATACAAATAATATAGTGTACGAGAACGGATGAAAAAGCAGTTGCTATTGGAAACAATAATATGTTTTTAATAATAATAATAATAATATAATTATGAAAATAAATTGAAAAATGTCATTCTTCTTCCGCCACGTAGGACGTCCGGTTATAATAATTAATAAATATTCGGACCCAGTGACAATACCATATACATTCAGCAGCCGTGATGGGCGGCGATTAAAAAACAAACATAAATAACAATAACAATAAAAAAAAAATAAAAACAAAACAAAATTAACGAGTTTTTAACCGCAATGCGCAGAGAGGGACCTATCGATAGTGTATAGTAAGGTACCTCTACTCTTCCCTTTCACTGAAACACTCGACACACGAAAAATGTATGTATTTAATCATTGGTCATTTTCACACATGTACACACATCCGCGTAAATAAGTACATGTGTATTATTTAATGCACATTTTACATTCGGCGTACATGTGCTGAAATTCCCAAAAGAACGAAAAACGAACGTGCCCCGATGATTAAACAAACATAATAATAATATTTGCAAATATAATATAATATAGATAACGCGTACACGCGTCTAATTGGATTTGATAATATTTCGACGACTGTACAATGTGTGTGTGTCTGTTTGTGTGCCCACACGCGTTTACTGAGCGTTCGGAAAATTTCCAAAAATCGTCGTCCGCCCGCCGCCGCGGCCGCACAGCTGACCTAACCTAACCGCAGGCCGCACACGGTCCAGGGGACGGTGACTGCGGGTGGCGAACGTGTTTTTTCGAACGCTAAAACAAATGGGATACAAAATAAATACTGTCGTCCTATTATTTATTATAATAATAGTGTGCATATCGTTGTCGCTCGC
The DNA here is from genome assembly GCA_008528875.1 of Aulacorthum solani. NCBI lineage: Eukaryota > Metazoa > Arthropoda > Insecta > Hemiptera > Aphididae > Aulacorthum > Aulacorthum solani. Next base: position 15,101 of record PVMI01040516.1, on the reverse strand, counting down.
CCGTCGGAGATTAAAACTATCGCACGATCCGCGCGTTACGCGTTATCCATTATTATAGGAGTATAATAATAATAATAATATACATGATATTACACTGCTGCAGTCGTGCGCGCTACCAGACTAGACGTCCGAACAGAAATATTATAAACCATTATTGTCGTCGTAGCAAAGCCCTGCACCACCCCACCCCTGACGCGGACACCATGGTCGCCAGCGTTATTCCGACCACCGCGATATTATTTTACAAATAATATATATATATAATATAATATAATATACATATGAATACTATTGATAAATATTATAATAAAACGCCAGACAACGGTCGCGCGTGTTGTTTGCATTTGACCGATATTATAATCCGTGCACGCACATAATAATATTTAATATTATATGCTCACCCCATACCGGAATATACGTGTGCACATGCGATGATCCGAAAACCGTAGTCGTCGGTCTCCGCGCGGTGGTCATTTGTCAGAATCCGAAATCGAAGAGGCATTAATACCATTAACAGCAATTTTATCAACGCGCTCTGATATCATATCGATGATATCTAGCTGATATGATACCATATCGTCTTCGGTCGTCGCCCGTAACAATAACGTCATTTTGTACGGTTGTGGTACCCGCGAGTCAGTAAAAATCGTAAAGTGGCCACAATCATACAATATGAATGATATGATTAACATACGACCAGCGGCGGGCTTAAAATATTTATAGCCTTTATGTGGCTGTACATAGACGTTGGCGTGAATCTGCCCAGGGGCATGTCAGAGTTCTGGCAAAACACCTCCACACTTTCTAGTTCATTAATTATAATATTCCGATTTAAAATTATAACACGAGTTAAAAATATAAATATTTGATGAGCACTCAATTCAAAAAATATTTAAAAATCTTAAAAAAAAAAAATTTACTTACAATTTATTAAAATATAATACATCAGAAGTATTCATATTTAAAATGAATAAACAGATAATTTTCTGACAGTCATTTATTTTATCATTACTCACATTGCAACTAAATGCATACCTACAGATTTCATTAAATAGGTATTACTCATAACTAGGCGTAAAGTTTTTAAAAACACGAGGTATACACAATATTTGTATATATATATACAGCGAATGTCATACTATTTCAGTATAAAATGAAATTTAATTGTTTTGTTTTTATATACTTTTATTTTTACAACGATATTCTAGAATAGATGCAGATACTTAAGTAATTAACTAAATTAAGTCTAAAACCACCTCTAAAATGAAATTATATACACATACTCTTCATGAGAATATAATAACTATACACGGGAATGTCACATATACATCTATATACCTAAAAATAATATTACGTTACGGTGAAATCATTTTCTTCGCAGACATGATGTACGTCTATAGTAGATATATGTTGTATCGATTGATATCCTTTTTTAATCAGATTTAATTTAACTTAAACTTTGCTTCCTATTTAGCTGCAATACGGTCACCCTGATATATGGACATGCGCATTGCGCTTTGAATGCTACAGACGGTATAATAATGAATTGATTGTTTAACATTTATTTATTTTTATTATCTGAGTTCACCAATTACACTGAATGGCAGTATATTAAATTTATAATTCATTCTAACCTGATTATTTACCTATATATTAAATATTTTAAGCTTCAGACATACTAGGTACAGCTAGTATAAATTACAATCGCAAAAGTTGTTAGGTAATTATTTCGTCTAAGTAAAATGTATATTCAATATTTCTAAACATAAGAACATTTTTTTTATGATTTACACTTAATTGTAGCTTAAAAATTGTCTTTTTATACTGTATATACTTCGAGCTATTGTAATAGTCATAGTAGGTCGGTAAAAAATATGAGACATTTTTCTTTTTTCAAGAGTAATTTATATAAAAATTCCAAATTAATATATCTAAAATATTTTAAACGTTACTGTAGAAAAAAAACACATTTATGTAAGTTGATTTGAGACGGAGATAATTAGGGTGATATGGGACTTTTTGATGATTCAGTATTCTGGATATGTTTTTAAAACATGATTCAAAACCAAAGCTAAATAATATAAATAATGAATATATTATTAATTAACAGGTACTATATAGATTATAGATACCTATAATATATATTTATCTACCCACGTAATAAATAGAAATAAGACTTTTTCAGAATATACGTCCATACTTTTTCCTCATTAAAACCCATCAACTATTATAATAAAATTATGTGGGTACTACAATTAATTATGATTAAGATATAGATATGTACGTACAGCATACTCTTTATTACACATTATTATATTATTATAACACGTTTTAAAGTTTACAGTAATTAATGTTCAACTTCCACAACTATAATAAATAATATATATAGTATTATACTCGTAGTAATATAGTTTAATCTTGAAAAATCAACGAGTAATACATTTCTAAAAACTAACTCATTAGATACATAGAAAGTTTTACATATTTTAGGATATTTCGACTTAAGACAATATTACTTATAGGCTATAGCCTATAGGTATTTTAGTTATTACGTATCTATGTAACACAAAATTAAATGTATATTTTTTTAAATCTAGTGTTTTCAGTTGTGAACTTAGACCTACATTGTATGTGCGGAAGAGAGGGGGTGGTTAAATTGAATGGACAAATATCCACGTCCAAGATGTCAGGGGTATCGCACAAATTGCAATAATTAGTACATAATCCAACATAATATTAAGTAAGTACCAAATTTCTTATTAGTTATTAATGATACGTGCACTTGTTATACCTGACAAAATATGTAAGCATAACCTACAACTAATACGTAACTAAAGTAATAAATATTTCAGAAAAATGCATTTATTAAATACCAAGTTTAATCTGTCAACTATCATCTCAAATCTTAATACAATCAACGATTTTTTATTAAGTACTTAGGAGTTAGGTTCTTCCATCTGTTGGAAATCTATTAAATACATTTAAAAAAAAAAAAAAACTGTATCGACTATAGAAGGACCATTAGGAACTCTATACAGTATACATTTCAAAGAGCACAATGATTAATTATCTTTATCAACATTATATCATGGAAGTAAGAAATTCATAAAAGTATAAAATCTTCAAAGGAAATTAAAAACTTTTATAATTACATATGCATATAATTTATAGGTATTATGTTTTACTCTATCACATCGACTCTATTATGCATTAACAATAAATTTATTTAAATTAATAAATATGCTGATAACATACGGAATTCTATATAAAATATTTACTAGGTGGTTAAAGTTTTATCGTATTTCCGTTATGGGTTCTCCGACTTCTCTGCACTCTAGAATATAATCATTATTAATTATTCGTCCTCAAATATTGTTTAAATTTTCAAGAATGTAAACATTTATTGATTATTCTTTAAATTTAGAAATTAATATTTTATTGATATAAATGGTACGTAAGTAATTTTACGTTAACTTATTTTCTGACAATAACCTATACAGCGACGCATAACTCTATTATATATGTTTTCGACAAACCAATTAAACCTAGTTAGATATAACTGATTAACATATTATAACCTATATATTATACCTATTTTGCAACACTGCACGCATGACGAGAATACAGATCATATGATATAAATTTTTTTATTTTTTAATATTAAAAGTGTCTGTCATTTAGCAAATAGTATAAATACTACTATGTCCATAGCTGGTGTACGCAACTACTCATAAACCTGCTTTGTGTTCCACACCACGTACACATAAGCCATACAGTACATAACATGATTATAATATTAGTACATACATTATACATAATATTATATAATACAATACGCCCGCAACTTAAAATATGTCTATTAATAATTTAATTAATCGTCAATCTGTTGTTACCTACATATTTTTAGGTTTATAACAATAATATTTTTTATCAAAAAATACAAAATATGTACCCGCCTCAGCAGTACGACGGAGTAATATATTAGGTATTTATAACTATATGTATTATTTGGGTGTAGAGTACTATTGAGTATACGTACAAGGTACAACTACTACGTTGTTGTGTATCGATAAATTAAACTTTTGACACTAATTCTGCAGTTATAGGGTGTTATATGATTTGTGCAGGTACGCTGTATTACACTCAAGGTCGGTTCGGCAGAGGGTTTTCTCGATTTTACGAGACACGTGAGATAGTATAATGTTATTGCAATAAATAATAATAAAATGGATTGAAAACTTATTTTTGAAAAAATATTACAACCCACCACCAGCGCGTGTCACCCTCGTGTCTTATAGGAACGATTATATGGCATAGGTAAAAAAGACCACCTCAGTCCCAAATTAATAGTAATTTTGTATGGAAATTAATTCTAAAAATACACTATAGTACCTATACATATTTTACGTACATTATTACGTGCAAACAATACATTTGTAGGTAGTATAAGTACAATACAACACACACATACAGTTGTCCACACAGACATCACAGTAGTCGTTATGGTTTTTTGTTATTATTTTTTTTTTTATATCCCACAGCGCAAAATGGTCGGTGAGGGACACACAATAAAAATATTTTATAGAGATTATAATAGAACAGTCGATCGATCAATATATCCGTCGGTAGTACGCCATTTTTTTTTTATTTACCCCTTCTCGGCTTCTGGTATTGTTATTGGAAACGGAAGCGTCGTCGCGTCGCGTTGGGTTTTGTGTGTGCGTGACGCATATGCGACGAAAAAATGTAAAATACAATTTACCAGCACCTGCAGTATATAATAATAATATACTAACTACCACAGTCGATTATTATAATATTATAAATGATTATACGGGCACTCGGGCACAGGACGTGTTTTATTGAAAATATTTATTTTTTTCTAATTGACGGTATACTTACAATAATAGGTAGGTACCTAACTATTAACCATTGAGATCAAATACGATTTTATTTTATGGACATCCCCGTTTGACTATGACAATAATTTTAAAATACTTTACTAGAGCGTTTCGATTGTTTCGAGTTAAAAATTTCAGTCGACATCCAAGTACCTGCATAATATATTTGACATTTTACGTTTTAGAATAATATTAAAATGTAAAGGTAACGCTGCAATTATTGTCATGAAATGTATATTACGAGTTAGAAGACCGAAATAATGAAGTTATGTAGGTACTTATGTATTGTACTGCCACACTTGCATAGGTACCTATAACCTTGTGTATAGTCTTAGACTTCATCTAGTAGGAAATAACTTAATGCATTATAGACTAATTTATTGACTGGAGATGTGTGAATGATGTAAGAGGCCTTATCGTATCAAATCATTCGAACTTTAAATACTTGATAATAATATATTATTTTTATTTACGTAATTAATACTAAAATCACACATGACGTGGTCAAATTCTCAATAACTTCTCATCTACCTCTTTCGTCGATCCATTATTTCCTAATATTTAGTATAGGTAATAAGTATTATTATTTATTCATATGTGTGACGTAAATGACTAGGCTTTTGATCATTTTTCATATAAAATTATTATACGATTATGTTTCTCTGACTTTAAAGATTCATAATAATATTATTTCGAACAAACTGCAATGGGTCGAGTATGCTGACATCTACCCCAAATAAGAGGTGAGTTGTCGAAACACAGAAATATTGCATTAGTCGCCACCCTGGTGGCCAAGGGCATGCAATTCAAATATTCTCCGGAGTCCGCTACGCTGCGCAGGATATATTCTTAACTTAAAAAATATTATTATCATCACCATTTTTATAATATTTAAAAACAATTGCTTACATGCGTGTTATAACTTATTGTAATTTGTAATAGTATAGGAATTGTTTTTTTTATCATATTAATATATTATATTTTATTACTTTTGAGATTATAATAGATATACTTTTTATTTGTTATTAAGAAAAACTTACTACAGGTACTTGCATATTCGTGATGTTATTCATCATCCACATAATATGTATTATGTATGTATAAATACGTTATCGAATTTTTTTTATTAGCTTTTAACAAAATATGAATCTTGATTTTATGATAGCGTCTATTATTGGTATAATATTATATTCATAATACATATATGTAAATGGTATATAACAGATTGACGTTTATGTTCGTAATTTATTAAAATACATTTATTTTGAATTTAGTTTTAGATGGATAATACTGCAAAATCTTTCATATTAAAATCGTATAAAATATAATAATTATTTAAAAGTATATAAAATGAGTAACATCTGTTAATGGATGGTTGATATATTTTAATTTTTAGTTATCCTTATAATTATTACTTATACTTATACATAAGTACCATTTAGGACTTAAATTTTCTAAGACTGTACCTATATATTTGACTTATATTTAACAATCAACGGTACATATATATTTTATGGTTGTATCATATTCTATTATTTATGTGTGAAGCTTATTAACTGTATATTAGTTTACAATATAACGTTTTCTCTTTTCTATGTTTATAAAAAATTTAAATAACCAAAAATAAAAACCTATAAATTAAATTTTAAATATAAATCGAGCTATGTAGTTTTGAATTTTTGATCACTGCTCCACGCATGTTCAAATATAGGCTCCGTTTAGCTATCTGGTTAACTTTGAACAATAATTATTATTTTTACCATTTTACTTTTGTTTGTTTTAAGAATATCAAGTGTGAAATGAAAAAAGGTCGAATATCATTTTTAATGTCCTTGCAAATAACTAGAAATCGCATCAATACTCGTAGTTGAACTCGTTTGAGTGTTTCCATATATGTGGACACGAGAATACTAGATAGTAATGCAAAACGCAAGATAAGGAGTATAATGAACTGGTTAATGATAACTCAGACAACTTAATATTAAATACCAAATTTTAATCCAACGTCGTGTTTCACATCTGAATAGCCCGAGTACGTAGATACTACATTGATTTTTTTTTTTCCGATGTGCATCAGAGGTCGTTGTCCGAGTACAATGATTTGTCAATTTATTATTGCTTCAAAATACTTACATATAAATATAATCACAATATCGAGAAAAGTAAATTTTATAAGTAGGTACTCTACAAGTTTACCATATCAAATATTATTAATTTTGTTTTTCGAGACTTACGTGTCAGGCAATTTGTACGCACGCATGTAATATTAGTGACCCAGGAGACGTTGACACGGCACTAATAATAATATTTTACCATTTTTTATATTTTGCAACTAGCGTGTTCCTATTGCTTATTATATGACCTTTAATGGTCAATACAACATTTTTCAAATATATGTAAGTTTTTTAAATTTTCAATATTTCTGCAGTCGTTTTGGTCATTGTTCAAATTATTCTTTTCTCAAAACGGGTCCGTGTGAAGTGGTTCCCATATTAGGCTGGTTTATAAATGGCTAACTAGAATTTTATCATTTTTTTTTCGGAAGAGTTTCGATAATTCCAAATAAATTTTACACTTCAAACAATACAGATTACATATAGGTACATACAATGATGACTCTGATATATTACATTGTTATCTATCATGATTCATGGCACAAAGATACTCATTGTCCACCTATACATTTTGATATTTTTGCCTAGTTGAAATCAATTCGATGCGTTTATAGTTGCGGTCTACCGATTTTGTTTACCCGTAGCCTGTTGCCTGTAGCCTATAATATTATTATAATTTGGGTAGTTACGGTGCGTTGAATTTTAGGTGATGTTGCGGTTTGCCTTATTTGTAGCTATTACTACTATAGTAAAAAGTGTTAGCCTTCAATTAATTAGGTAGATACCTATTGGATTACACAAACAAAAACAAATAACACAATGGTTACAACAAGTTATAGTCTACAGTCTTGTAAACTGTTTGTATATATTATGTAGCTGACTATTGGTATTACATTATATTATGTACTTTAGTTGATAATAATTTTTTTTAATACTTTTTATTTATTGAATACTTTTATTTTTATCAAACTTTTTTTAAAATACAAACCACCCTTAATATTCTTTATGCTTATAGTTAAAATGCTTCTTCTATAGTTATACCGGTCTCTCAATGCTTAAAAGTGAATACATTTTAAATAGGTAGGTATAAAAGAATGTTGTGTTTAAAGCATAGTTATCAGTATCTAAGTACCAACCAATACGTCTATATTACCAACTATTTTTTATAGAAACTTAAAAGTCTTCTAATTATATTTTTAATAAAACAGTTTAAATATTACATAAAAAAATTTATAATTATTTATATTTATAATTATTCAGGTGTTTATGATGTATAAGGGATACATTGCCAAAATTAACCTTTATTAAATTTATTCTTAGTGACGGGGCATATATGACATAAAAAGACCAATCTTACAGACGTTTATTTTAAAAAAATGTGTGGTAATCTTTAATAATAAATAAACTTTTAAAAAAAAAAGAATCTATTTCCATTCTTAGTTTTAGAACCTACCTACAATGATTTCAAAAACCACAAAAAAGAGATGACCAACAATAAATGGTTTAGACATATGGAAACTTCAAACTACCAAATTAAACTCAGTCAAAAGAACTACAAACAGATGAATAAACAACTGTCTTAAAAAAAAGAATAATAATTTCTAAATTGAATGATAATTGGACACACGAGGCTTACACATGGACATAAGCACTTAATATCCAGAGAGTGCGATGTCTGAGATGTCAAACTGACTGTGGCTATAACTGAATGTCTGTATATCTTAAAGACGAGCAATATTGACATATTGTCAGGTATTTGATCCCGATTTGATACTGTTTTTGACCAAAAACCAAGGAAACATGAAGATGATAGCCTTCTTAAAATCAACAAACTTGTACAACATAATATAAGAAAGATGAAAACCTATATCATTAGCTCTTAGTTACTATAAGAATTTGTTTTAAAAATAATATCACCCTACTTTTTACAAATTTGTAAATAACTATAAAATACCTAATAATTAATATTATAACTAATGGTTTCTTATGCTTTGAGAACAATCTAATTTGCTGGTAAACTCTTATTGTTTAAGTACCCATTTAAAATAGTATCTTAGTAATGATCAAATACTTTACTTAAAGTAGTATTTATTAAGATATAAATAGTATTTGGAATAATTTGTTTTTTAATTATTCTATATATTTTACTCAAATACCTACATTTTCAAAGATTTTTGTGCAATACTGAATACAATACATTGAATTCTGTCGACTTATCTATTGAATATCGACTATTGAACATTGACATCTAATTATAAACAATAACCTCACACACCCACGATCCACACTCAAACATAATAATATAATATATACATACGACATGCACACACGCAACATACACCTATAACCTACAAGCTGCTGTAGCAATAATTTTCACATCTTCATTCTCAACTTTTTAATTACGTCAGATTTTTTTATTCATACTTACCTATCACACCTACATTGTAGTTGATAACTATATTTCTTTGTCATCTCTGTAGGCCGCCTTTCTCTTCTTGTCGCGATTTTTTCTTATAAACAAGCGTACATAAGATAAAATTACGGATTTTTATGATTGACATTGGTATAATATGACTATGCACATACTTTCTAATGAAAATAATTATTTTATCTATCTTAATTCAGATAGTTTTATTGATCTAATAAATGTATAAAAATCCTAATGCAAATTGACTATGAAAAACCTTTGTTACACACATAATAATAATACGCACCGTTCTCATAGGTACCGAAATAAAATATTAATTAATATGCTTAAAAATACTAATTCCTTTATTTCTACTTTCTAGTAGAGGTGTGATCGTCCCGTCATCCAAGCCACGAGCCGCCTCACTGCTTACAACTATAGCTACAGCAATGACTACAATGGTTTTTATTTTAGTTTGTTAGTTAAACTTAATCAATAGATATAATAAAGTAGGTAAATAGTATGTCTTTTTTATTTTATTAAGAATAACAATATTATGCTATTTTTTGATATTTTAATAGTATAGGTAGTGTTGGTGTTAGTGAATGTCGGTTTTTGTTTTCTTAGTGATCTCATAAAAAAAAAAATTTTCACGAATATTTACAAAATATACTTTTGTAAATGTGTTTATTGGAATATATATTATTTTCCTCTGACTTAGTTTATTAATTTACTTAAAAATTTAAAATATAATTTTATCTTTAAATATTCATATTTTAATTTTGATTTCTATAATATTATGTTAATAATATTCAATAAGTAGCAAAGATTTTAAAAAGGTGTAGAATGCTATACATTTCATATTTGAATAAAAAATACAATTTTTTATTGTATTATAGTTATAATGATTTGTGGGCTACAATGTAGAAAACGAAACTCAACAAACAAAATCTTTTTCTATAACTATTGTAAGATATTACATAATATTTTGAAGAATAATTGTTAGGTTTAGTAATTTTTATTAAGTTAAGTCGGGTTTTTAAATTTTCGTAATATAAAGTTATGAATCTGATAAATCTATACGTCGATTATAATTATTCCTAATACATATAAACATTGTTTCAAAATTATTTTAAACATCAATATTGTAATTTATTTAATTATACAAATACTGAAATCAATACTCAGTTACTGTCGTTATTTATTCGTTATATAAATGAATAAATATAATTGAAGTACAAAGTAGGTTATTTAGATATGTATATAGTTATATCTAATCATCGTAATTGTTCATTATTCTTTAGACAACCAAAGTTTTGCAAACATCTTTTTTAAATAAATTTATTACTATTCATTAATGCTTATTTATTAGACATATAAAATATATACGTACTAAATATCTGCAATATATATTAAAACATTTGAACATTATCATCCAACTAGTTTTTATATTGCATATTGATAATAACTAAATATATTAGATTGGTGGTAATACTAGTAAAATAGAGTACACATAGACTAATCAAATCGTAATTAAATTAAAACAATAAATATTGAACATAAATCCCAACATAAATCATTAAGGTATAATACTGAAAACGTGTATTGTATATTTTTAAAATGTCATATACTTCAGAAATGCCAATAACCCTAGAAGTTGAGACATATATTATGTAAATAAAATTTAAAAAACTAGTATAGGTAATAGGTATCACGCATGTAACACAAAATATTATAATATTATTTCTAAATTATTATAATACAGGTACGTATACACTACGTACACTGTACGCTACACTGATATGTTGTCACATCGATAAATTATATAATTTAAATAATATCAATAAATAATAAATTAAATATATATCGAGAGTTAAGAAAGTTATGTTCAACTTTTGATCATCATTTCACACAATGTTAGATATTGAATTGACTAATCAAAAATTATATTCAGTCTAATACACATAAAACTGTGTTCTAATTAGATGATTTGAGTGTGAAGTGTGACCATGCAAACGTGATACCTATGTTGAATTATTTAACTGTACACGGCCACGTACCCTGTACAACACCTTTGTTGTAGACAAATTCAATAAACGTGTGGACCAAATTACTGGATACTGTTAAATTTACATACAAGAATAGCTAATATTTGGTGGAATTAAAATACTGTCAGAACTCAGAATTGTACATACACATGTTACTCGTTCCTTGTAAAAAAAAAATGAAAGCACATACATTGTCATAAACATTTTTTACTGAATTAACATATTTTAATTTTGTTAGTTAATAAAATATATACCATAAGTGCCATATTACAAAATATGATACAGAACTATTGATTAAATTTTTTTTTGAACTTTGAAACAAAAATGTGAACAATAAACGTGTAAAATTGTGCTGTTTACCAAGAGCAGTTAAACTGTCTACAAATGTATTATTAAGACTTTACAAAAATACAATTCATCGCCTATTTTTTTCATTATGGCCATAGTTGGCCCCATAAGTACCTACCCTATAATTTTATTTTAAAACTAACAATTGAAAGAAGTAATTGATTTAACTTACAATTATTTCGTTATTTCGTAAACTAAAAGTCTTAGCTTACTATTTCTTTTGACCTATAACTGTGAAGTATCATTTAATGATAATATATTACCCGTCATAACTACAACATAAATATTTTTGGAAAACTTACTCTAACTTTAAAGCTCATTTACGATATACCCCAAGACAAAACTGAAAAACGAACATCTCCAAGTATAGGAATGTAATAATTTAAAAGAATGTTAATATTAATTATTTAGGTCACATTATATGGGTCGACGAGTAGGTACACATTTTAAACACTTCAGATTGTAGATCAAGACGAAAATAATAAGATATTTTCTTCTTTCAAGACTCAAGAGTATATAAAGAATAAATAATTATAATTTTTTAATGTTCACACTGTTCATAAACCCTATTAGTATAAAAACAAATTTTAGTCTCAAATTTACCCGTTTCAGATACCACATAATTATAAATTATAATAATAACCGACCGGTACATTTAAATACTGAAATATTTTAATGTAATATTATTTATTTTCTAGCTGATCCCGCTCCCCGTTGCCCTTAATAAATTATTTTCCCATGTATTTACCCATTCTTAAGCTCTGTTAAATGAAAGTTTCACAGGTTTTTAACGCAGTTATTTTGATTGTTTTGATTAAATATAAAATATCAGTTTACCCATTCATAATAACAATTTTATTTACCAGGTAATATTAAGACTGCAGTGAAAACCTCGTCAAAATATGTTTATTCGTTTCGAAGCCTTTTTAAAGCAATATCACATATAATTTTATACGTTTATAAGATATAACAGTGCATATAAAATTAGAAAAATTTCAGTTTGTGATATGCAAGATAACTGAAAGGAAAAAAATATAATTGTTTTTTAATTACGAAAAAGTCAATTTTCCAAAGCTGAGTAGTAATCCTTAAACAAGTGCACATATATACATATTTATTCGTTAGGTTTTCAAAAGGTTTTTCCAAATAACTCCTAGCCAACTGGAAACTATATTTAAATCAAGTTCCCGTGACAGTTATGGAATAAATAATACAATTTTAATAACAATAATTATCTAATTTTCTGTAACAAATAACAACCATGTACTTATACAAAAAACTATTTGATTTCCACTAGCCAAAACAAAATTCCTGTGAAAGCACATATTTAAAATATGAATTTTATCAAGCAACTTTTTATTGCGTATCTAGAGCATAGGAGGAACCACCATTCAAAATGTCAAGTTCATACTTTTTGCCGTTTTTGAGAAATAATCGCTATTTGAATTTCATATATTTAAATATAATATAAATTATTATACACAAGTTTAAAAATCACCAATTTATTTACTTAATAATTTTAAATATAAATCTAATTTAGATTTTAATAACCATAATTATCATTTCTCTTTTTATTTTTTTATTCGATAAAATGTATTGTATACAATATAAGTTACCTAACAGTGTAATATATATTAGATATATTCTAAAGGTATCTCCCACACGTTAAATTTTTCGAAATATACTAATTTGAGTAAAGGCTAACCTGGAAAACACAATTGTTTACCAAATAAGAATTCGTAGAGAAATATCAAAACTCTTTTTTCATAATAAAAATCAAACTAAAAAAACACAAATTGCGATATGACAATCTCTGACCCTCCCCCCCCAACCCCCATTTACCGCAGAAAGTACGCTCATGTTGTGAAAATTTCATTCCAAATTACTTATTATTATTACATCGGTAAGTATGTGTCTATATTAAAATATTAATAAAAAAAAAAAAAGTAAAACAGATAAAAACCGGCGAACGGCGGCGGCAGTTTAGAGGTGTCCGAAAGGCAGGCCGGCCGCATGTCGATAAATTTGCATATGGGTCGGCGGCGGCGCAGAGCGTGTAGATGTGTATACGTAGTGCCCATAATAATATAATGTACGTCGTCGTATAATATACGTTGCACTGAGAATGCAGTCAATCTTCTATCTCGCGGAGCGCGCACTGAGCACTATTTGATTGCTTTTTTCCTCTCCTTCTTTCTTTTAGTTTTTTAATTCCAATTTTTTTTTTTTTTTTTTACATGCTCTCCTAGCCGGCTGCAATTGTTCTGTCTCTTCTCGCCGCCGGCCGCCTCTTATTAGTTATTGTCTTACACGCACCCGCGGCTCACGAGGTTCAGTGCGATTGCGGTCGTGGTATATTTTTTCCCTACTTTATATCGTCGGCCGCGAGTTTTTCCAACATTACATATTATTATAATATTATAGTCGCACTGTACATTAGGTCTGAAAAATCGAGTATACACACCAGGTCCAGCAGCTGCGGTTGTACACTCGTACACCGTAATTTATTTGTACTTTCCGTACGTGTCGGTGGATTGCATTATAAACTTTTGAAAATGTCTAATCTATCAAATTGTCTATACATTATATGATTATATGTAACTATTATGTAAGTGCTTATAATTTTAATGATTAAACCACTGCAGTAAAGTATATTAATTGAATAAATAATGAAGTCATTAAGGTGAACGTTTCTTCTTCGAATGTGCAACATCTTTTGTAAAAAATTCATTTTTACTTGGTTTAATGACGTTTTAAACTTATTGTTTCTATCGGAACACGGAA